>JASVEL010007780.1:0-174987 GCA_032618575.1 Nicotiana noctiflora
TTGATCCAAGTCGCAATCCTTCTTCTCTCTCACTTTGGCCAATAGAAATAACTACTTGTCCCCACTTTGCCCCCAAGTTCCTCATAAAGCCGAAAAAAAGAAGCAATCTTAACCTTTGTTACTGCTAGTTTCGCCTCCTTCCTAGCCTCCTTATATATTTCTCTATTTTCTCTTCTCTGATCCTCGTCGATGCTCTCTACTAACTTAATGTAAGCCACTTTATTGGATTCCACTTTACCTTGGACCACGTTATTCTACCACCAGTCGCCTCGGTGCTTGCCAGAGTAACCTTTAGAAACTCCCAACACCTCTCTTGCAGCCTCTCTTATATAGTTCGTCGTCACCCTCCACATATTGCTAGCGTCCCCACCACTCTTCCAGGCACCCATATTCGTCACCTGCCCCTCCAACTCCTACGCATTATCCTTAGACAAAGCTCCCCACCTGATCCTCGACTGACACTGTACAAACCTCTTTTTCCTCTTCATCAAGATACCGATGTCCATCACTTGGAGCCTATGTTGAGTTGTGAGGCTCTCACTCGGGATCACCTTGCAATCCTCGCGATATCCCCTATCACACCACATGAGGAGAAGATAGTCAATCCGGGTCCTAGACATTATACTCCGGAAAGTAACCAAATGTTCCTCCCTCTTCGAAAACATAGAGTTCACGATACCAATTCAAAAGCTTTAGCGATATCCAACAGTGGGGTACCACCCCTATTCCTATCATCAAAGCTAAAACCACCATGAACCTCACCATAGCCATCAGCAGACAACCCAATATGACTATTGAAATCCCCTCCTATGCATAGCTTCTCCGTAGGCGGAATACCCCGCACCACCTCATCCAGTGCCTCCCAGAAGCACCTCTTAACCTCCTCGTCCAAGCTTGCCTGCGGTGCGTAAGCGCAAATGATATTCAGAGTGCTCCCTCCAACTACTATCTTAATTGCCATCAATCTGTCATTCACCTATGTGACCTCTAGCACCGACTATCTAAGCTCCCCATCTACCAAAATGCCCACTCCGTTCTTGCCCTTCACGACTCCGGAGAACCATAATTTATACCCGTTTATATTCCTCGTCTTTGATCCTACCCACCTAGTCACCTGCACACATGCTATATTGACCCTCATCTTCTGTAGAATCTTCGCTAGCTCTATAGACTTACCCGCCAACGTCCCTATATTCCACGATCCAATTCTCAACCTACAGACTAACTTGTTCCCTTTACCCCCCCCCCCCTTTTGGGCCCCGTTCCACCCTCTGAGCCTTGCCCTACCCCTCTCCCCACCACCCGACCTCCCCGAGGACATGACCTTACTCTGCCTTTACAAACCACAGTCTCTATATCTACGAAGGTCTAAAAAATAAAAGGAGAAAAAATACCACACAGACAACAAAGGGAGCAAATAGTAACTACAAGCCAACTAGACTGATTAGACTAGTACGAAATACTATGACAACAAAGTAATTAATACAAGAGACTGAAACAGGAGGCGGGAGGTACCAATTCCCGCGAATAGAACCTGGAACTCTCGACTTGGTATACTCCCGATGTTGCAAAATACGGCATATAGCTGCTACTCTACTGCTTGCGCGCGTGCAACTCCCAAAAGTGATACTCGCAAAATACACAAACACCTAATGAACCAAGAGAATAGGGGGAGAAAAACCCCAAAAATAAAAACCAATATCTTCTTTAAATTACCCTTTTGAGATCACTTTTAAAAGAAGAAAAAAATACCCGGAAATGAAAACCAATATATTTTGAAAAATAATCCTTAAAATCAGAGAAAAATACCAAGAAAGAAAATCAATAATCGTTGCCACTCTAAAAAGATTCAAACTTCGTATAAACGAAAAGAAATATAGGTTTTTTTAAAACAGTTTCGTCCATACGTCAAATGCAATCGAATAACTGATACGAATGGAGAAAAATCTGTACAAGGCAATGAGCGTTGGTTAACAAACGGAGAAGCACATTAGCTTGTTGAAACTGAAACTGTAAATTGTAACTTGATTAATCCAGAGCCGAAAAATGATAATCTGTACAAAACTCTATATTCTTGAAAATGAACTTTGACACAGTTTCGTTCGGTAGAACAGATGGAATAACGATCAATTCATTTACTACTGGTAACAGCGTGAAAAATTTTGTAAGTATCAAAGCAATAACTGAAAAATTAGTCTTTCTCAACAATTAGTTTTGCAAATTTGTTTAAAAGAAAGACATCACATCTTCAATCTTATATGTAATTAGCAATTTTAAAAACTTATGCAAGTTCAATAAAATAATAATTCTGTAAAATAATGCAAGTTTAATGCAAGAAAGAACAATTAGGTCAGAAACTACCAAAATCAGAATTAAAAGCTTCAAGATGATAAAATACCAAATTCAATGCCTCTAACAACTGTTACCCTCTGTGATCAAATTTCGTAAATAATGATAGTAAAAATAGCGTTAAACTAAGAATCGACAGAATATAAGCAAATAACTAGAATTTAGAATTCAAGAAGAAGAAACAGAGATTTAAATTTCCCAGGACCGAAAAAGAAGAAGAAGAAGAGAGTTCTTTTCAAGAATCTCTATCTCTAAATGGTAAAAACAATATCGAAAGTATGGAAAATTGACTTGGCGAAGACGAAACTGTGCCGAGAAAGAATAAACATCTCTACTTATAAGCTCAAAATTAAAAATTAAAAAATAAAAATATCCGATTAATCCAAAATTGAACTTAAAAGATCCGATCCAATCCGAGCTTATTTGAATATGATTTGAATTATTATTTTTCAATCCAAAAATTAAAAATCCAAACTGAAATTTTAAATTATGAACTATTCAGAACTATCCGAAAGCCCATCCCTAATTAGAATCTTTCTTTATTTGAAATATGTAAGAAAATCTAATATTTAAGGCTTTAATATCAATTAACATTTTATTTTATTTCTTATTTGAATTGTCTAGCTTAACTATATATTCATGTTAATTTGCTCAAAACCTAATATTTAAAACTTTTCGAATCATTTTTCCTTATTTATTTTGTTTATAATAATGAACTTAAATATCATATATTTTTTATTTTTTTGGTAATAAAGATAGACGATATTAGAACATAATCAAAATTTACATAAGTGTGGTGGATTTATTAATGGAATCGGAATACAATCTAATTGAAAGCTCGACCATCTTCTAAACAAGACAAAAAGATTTCATGTTCTATGGACTCAATATATAATGTAATCGATTTCACAATACGAACACTATATACTTCATTGAAATCGAAGAACACGTCATTATAATTTTAGGTTCTTATAAAGAGGTTTATTCATAATATAATTTATCATTTATTTTCGTTGTTTCACTTTATATGAGTCTATTACTATTTGAACAGTCAAACAAGATTTTCTTTTTGCAAATAATTTTTAATATTTTAAATTATTAATTGTGACTAATAATACTTTTAATGTAGTTTCTAAATATGTAAATTTTATGTTCAAAATTCACAATAATTAATTAATTTAACCGTCATATTTCGAAAAGATTCGCATAAACTGAACAGAGGGAGTAAAAATTACATGTTGTAATATAGTTATCCATGGATATACTTCATAATGGGGCGTGAACGTATAATTTTCATAATATAGAGGGTGTAAGTGCTTGATTCTAAAATACATGACATGTATCCACAACTGAGTCATATTATAGGGTGTTTAGTTTAATTAACCCAAGAAGCACAAATTTAAATTGAAGTCCCGATTTGTGAAAATTTGCAAACTCCGGTCTATCCGACAGAAGCTCCATCATTTCTCCGAGCGCCATTCCTCTTCGTACCAAAGGTATGCTTTCTATTTTGAATATAAACACCTATTTATCCAGTCTGATAGTGGCTAAGAGAATTGGTACAATCATGCAGTTTTAGATCGGAGAAAGAAATTAGGGCTTTCATTTCTCAATCTTCAACAATTTCCGCTAAACCTATTACAGGTGGAAGCTTTAGAACTTAAATTGTGATCCCAAGTATTTCCGGTTGCTAAAAATTGAATATTGCTTGTGGTGGAGCAGTTTTATGTACTAGATGGAATATGGTTCAGACGCTAAGTGAGTTAAGATGGTTTTGGTATTTTATCTGTTTAAAACGAATTACATTGCCTAGTTTCTCTTGCTATATATGAGAGTAATTGTCGGTTTAGGTGAATGTGCGTATTATAGGTAGGCGGATCTAGGATTTAAGAATCAGTGAATTTGAAGTGGTTGCTGTTTGTTTTGTATATGTTTTCTTTAAGCATATAGATGTAACCTGTGCCAAAACAGTCGCAAGCACTGCAGAAGGCTTGTTGAAGCGCAGTGGCAGAGCAAGGAATTCTGACAAGAGGATTCAAAGAGGTCCAAATATGTGATAATTGGGATTTAAATCTATATTTCTCTTATTTTTAGGGTTTCTCTATTCAAAATTTTAGATATGTATAGAAACTTTGTTTTTACCATATTTACGCAGTATAACTTTCGAGAGAAGGGGATTCAATTGAACCACCCTTAATTACATGTGGCTTCACCATTGACTCAGGGCCAAGGTTAGAAAGCTAGATCCGCCTCTGCTTCTACAACTACTGAACCCTCTTTCATACATTTCAACAATTTATTAGTGCCTGTAGCAAGTTTCAACTCTTTGTAGTGACATATGCACTTTCTTTACCGGTGACAGTTATTCCAGCACAACGTGTATACCATTGCCAATTCAAAAGAGGGTTCAATGTACTAGCTGAAGGAAACTTGTTTCATGTTTCAATCTAGTTCTAGTGACGCTTTGCAGGATTTTTGACTTATTTGAGATAATTAGCTTGAACACTTTCTTGAAGATAGGCAACTCTTTGAGCATATTACATTTTTTTGTTGCTGGACATGTGGGGAAATGTATTTATCATGCTGATGAAATGTTAAAGCTGTGTGTATTCTGGCACGGTGCAGTGTTGGTTTGTTGTGTCACATAAGAGCTTGATTTTGCTACGAGGCATGTTTTTGGAGTGTAGACCATAAGTTGTTACTAGACATGCGTGAATGCATTCGTATATGAATTGTAATACTTTTTGAGTGATTTGTTCTTGTGATCCAGTGTTTAAGCTCTGGTAATGGCACCTGAGGTAGATCCAGATCATGCTCTGATGATTGAAGATAATTTTGCGGATACAATGCTAGTTGATCCAAAAAGAGATCGCTTTCCATGCTGCATCGTATGGTCACCACTTCCTGTCCTGTCATGGTTTATCCCCTTTATTGGGCATATAGGGATTTGTAGGGAGGATGGCATAATCTTGGACTTTGCAGGGCCAAACTTCGTTTCTGTAGACAATTTCACATTTGGGGCACCAACTCGCTATTTCCAAGTAAGCAGAGAACAGGTATGTTTGCTTGATCTAATGTGCTCTGTCCTTCATGAATCTCCTTAATCTTATCAAGCTGTCACGGGGTTGTTGTGTCCTTGTTCTAGGTGCTACCTGCAGCTTTTCCATCCAAGCAGATCTATAACTTTATGATGTGATTGAGTAGGATTCATTGATTTTGCTTTTTGGCGGGTTGGTTGTGATCTATATTCACTTCTTTTCGTCCCTTTTATGGCCTACAGTGCTGCTGCGTATCTCCTTATTCAGCTGAACATACAAGTGAGTATGTCCAGAACGATGATGAATCTGCAAGCCATGCGGACACGTGGGATGCTGCCTTGAGGAAAAGCATCCAAGAATTCCAACACCTGTCTTACAGCATTTTCACTTGCAACTGCCACTCTTTTGTAGCTAATGGTTTAAACAGGCTGGGGTTTCAGACTGGTGGATGGAACGTAGTCAACCTGGCCATTTTCATTTTCCTCAAGGGACATTGGGTAAATAAAACATCAATTGTTAAAACCTATTTACCCCCTCTCGTTGTGCTTGGTTTAGGACTCATATTTGGAGGAGGGACTTTCCTTATGTACCTGGTAATTCTCATGTTTGTTCTTATTGGTTGGTTTCTCCTGGGCACTTACTGTTTCAAGAAGTTGATCCATGTGTAGTCACTTGGAATTATTTGATTCCTATAGCCAGTGTCAAATCTGTTAGTTAGCTGACATTTGTGATTTTGGACATGATACTAGTAACTTCTTTAGTTGATATACTCAAATATCTTAGAGCTGGTGTAATAGAGTTCTGTATATGTCAAAGATAGTTGGAAAAGCTAGCTGCTGTTCCACCTAAAAGATTTTTGGAGGCGTGGCCGTTTCTTCCACAGAGACGTGATGTAGGAGAGGCTTCAACTTATGTGATGTCCCTGCAGGGTCAAGAGGCTCGAATTTTGTCCAGGGAAAAGAAAAGAGAAACGTGAAACTTGTATTTATTGGGGATTTTTATCTAGAATTCTTTGTTTTACTTATTCGTTGTCATATTGTTATATATAGTGGCATCACAGTGAGCTTCCCATAAGCATTGTCTAGAAATTCACATGGAAATGGGTTGATAAGATAAGAAGAGATTGTATGGGCAATATTACTGCTTATGGTTCCTCCAAATACTTGAACAGTCTTCATTTATTTGCGAAGAAACAAATCAAGCTTAGTTTCAAGTTGAAGAGTGTGAGTGGAGTAAAAAAATAAAAAAGGGTGGCTATAGTTAAAATTTTAATTTGTGATTGTTTTAAACAGTTTCATTAAAGTGGCTATCTATGCAAATGGCACATGAAAATAAGTGTTTTTCAATTGGATCCTTCTAAGTTCTAACTAACATATGATTTGTATTGACCAGTAGTGATTAGATAAGTATCACATAGTAGCTACGTGCACAGATAGATATCTTCAATCTTCATCATACTTGACACGTTTGATTACACATGCGGAAAATTTATATTCAGAAATGAACTATAAATTAAAAAGAGTAGAATATGATACCAAAACTTCATCATAAATTTTTTATCAATTTATATTTGATATTCTAATATAATTAAATTATGCTAGAAAATATGTTATTTCTCAAATATCTTGAGGTCAATGGGTACTAACAATTATTAACAAAATGATTACTGTTATGAAATAATAAAAGAACAAGAGCAATATTACAGAGAAAGAGAGAGAATTTTTATTGAATTTTGGGATGATTTACAATGGGGTAAGACTCCTTTATTTATAGGAGAAATATGACTTAATCACAAAGTAAAACTCTCCACAAGATAGACATTCACTCTAAATAGAATTCTATTCTTAACACTCCCCCTTGAATGTCTACTCAATAAGTAATGTGCCTCATTAAAACCTTAATTAAAAGAAAACCCAACGGGGAAAAAAAAATCTAGAGAAGGAAAAAGAGTACACATATCTAAAATACGCCTTTTGGTTGTCTCGTTACAAACCTTGCAAGGAAAATCCAGTGGGACAAAACCTTGTAAGGGAAAAAGAGTGCAACGCGCATTAACTCCCCCTGATGAGAGCATCAACTCACATCCTTAAGTCTTCGCATCCCAATCTTGTGCAATAGCTTCTTGAAGGTTGACGCCGACAAAGATTTTATATCATTTTCAATATATTTTCATAATGACATAACATAGAAATCTCTTCATTCATATATTCAGGTACCTGAATCTCTGATGAGATATTATGAATTGTTATGTCATATGATCTTCTAAATCACTTGCCTCCTTTATTATGATCATTTTGATCATTTGCTCATCTTCTTTGTCAAGAAGTTTATTTGAAACTGATTGTCTATACGTTTTAAGCTTACCATAGACTTTGTCCTTCTAGGACTTAATATGAGCATTTGCAATGAGAAAATAGTTACTTTATTTGGGTGAGCAAATGCGCCCGACATGCTTTGCAATAAATTGCACATGAATTATCCTTTTATGAACTTCAAGTTCATATTATTTTATTCGAGGATCTCGATGCAGAAACAATAATTTATTCCTCGTAACTTTTCTCAATTGTTTATCATGTCTCCCCACATGTTAGAAAAACTAACTTGTTTCCTCAACTTTGAGAACCCATCTTTGTGCGTTATGGTGTTAATCAAAAATACACTGCACATCAATAATATTAAGATGGAATTATTTGGTTCCTCACCCTGAACCACTTGTGAGGGAAGAATGTAATATACTTTCGTATATAACCTATATCAAATTGATATAGGTAACTTTGTTCTCATAAGCAATAATTTAGCTATTAAGTGGAGGCACTCAATAAATTATTTTGCTAAACCAACTGTGATATAGACCAACTTATCAAGATGAACTTCTTGAATAGAAAATCTGGAAATTATGCTCTAAATCAAATTATTGAGCAAGTTACCTCGCACACACCGGCCAGGTTGTGGGTTAATAATAATTGCGTATGTAACCATCTCATATATGCATCTTATGTGGTATATATGGCAGGTGAATGGGCCCATATTCACCGTTGATATTTCCAGCATTCATGGGGTTCAATCCCAATTTTAATTGGTCTATTAATTAATAAGAACAAGCAATGTAAGAGAATTCGTAAAGAACTTTCTAGTTCTTTAATATTTACTCATGTGAATTCTCTTTTATTTTTGCACATCATACTTAAATTGATATGAGTAAATCAACTATGCCAACTGAATAAATTATCAATATTGATAAACTTCAGGTTTATACCATGATGTGTGCAATTATGAATAAACTCCAAGTTTATTATGATATGCTTTTTTATATCAATAAATATTTACTTCATTGTGATATTCTTTTGTATATGTAGTACAAGTTGAAAAATAAAGCGGGTAACTTTTCTCATACATATTACCCCGCTACAATTTATAGTAATAGAAGATATTAAATCTTTCCTTTATTTATAGTCTCAATATAATCAATCGCTTTCACGTATTTGGAAACTGAATAAGTTTTTTTGAGATTTACTACAACACAATATCTTATTGGTAATTAATTGTGTTTCTCCAAAATAGTAATAATTGGCTCTTGTAGAGCTCTCAATTAATTTTGTACTACCACAGATTTATCATCATCCATATGGTGAATTATCTCTTTTAAAGAGAAAGTTATACCATTATGGCATGGTCAAAATAATATGCAAGATCTGTTTCTTGCATTATTGTTGACTATTAATAATCACAATGCTAAAATATGTTGGCGTACAATAGGTGCGTGACCAATGACCATTCATGCCATAATAATGATATTATTTTCTTATATCATCTCAAACCTCATTTTAGAGGTGAGTGTGGTGTAATCACTACCACTAGCACACTTATATTCTTCTAAAAACGAATATATATTCATAAATCAGATATTTTCTCATTCACATCTGAATGGACCATAGTCATCTGTATATGCTTTATAAAATCTCATGTCAAATCGATGACAATATTTTCACAAAGTGTGGGATTATTTTGAGAATTCTTATTGTTCTCATTACCACAAATGATGACGATTATAATTTTGTCTATTGCCATGTCCACATCCATTGATACCTTCACGGAAATAATTTTGTCTTCTTTCCGACTTATCACATATTGCTATCACATTCTCTTAAGTGAATGAGAATGTAGAAAATTCAATGGGACGTGTTTTCGCTTATTGTGCGCACGATCATACATGACTTTGATCGTGTCAAGACATAGAAATTTTACCACTTCATGTGAGTGTAATTTCTTAAAAACTCCATTAGAGTTATAATCAAACTTTGTTGTCTTTGCATGTATATAAAATCAAATTATAGAATTTCAAGAATTTGAAAGAGAAAAGTAAAATACTTACCTTAAATCCAGAATTTTAATCAAGAAGTAAGTTCATGAAACAATTGACAATCATTATACTCAATTCCAAAGTTTCTACTCAATTGGTTAGAATCTCGTGCTAATAACATGTTATGAAATAATAAAAGAACAAGAGCAATATTATAGAGAAAGAGAGAGGCAATTATTATTGAATTTTAGGATGATTTACTATGGGTTAAAACCTCTCTATTTATAGGAGAAATATGACTTAATCACAAAGTAAAACTCTCAACAAGATACACATTCACACTAAATAGAATTCTATTCTTAACAATTACTCTTTTCTCGGCAATTTTATGAGTTATTATCCCTTATATTCAGGTAGAAAAACAATTTTTCACTAATTAACAACAACAACAACAACAACAACCCAGTATAATCCCACTTAGTGGGGTCTGGGGAGGGTAGTGTGTACGCAGACCTTACCCCTACTCTAAGGTAGAGAGGCTGTTTCCAAATAGACCCCCGGCATCCTTCCCTCCAAGAACTTCCCACCTTGCTCTTGGGGAGACTCGAACTCACAACCTCTCGGTTGGAAGTGGGGTTGCTTACCATCAGAACAACCCCTCTTGTCTAATTTTTCACTAATTAGTTTGATTGAAATAATTTTTTACTACAAAGTTTAAAGTACTTAAAAAGTAAATAGCTGTAAAGGTTGCCGGAAAAAGAAAACAGAAATAGTTGATAAGGTAGAAGTCCCCGGTTACAGAGCAAAGCATCAGTGATTTTAAAACTCAAGGCCAGTTTGCTGAAATGGAGGACTGGAGAGCGACCTACCGTTTACTTACGCACTGCAAACACTATTTTCATGGCCGATCAAGCCCTAATTTTCACAATTCAAAACGTTTTTGCAGCTCAGGTACCGGCTGTTTTTGCTGTTATTCATCCCGGTTAAGCGTATAATTCAAGCAATCCTACTAATTCCAATAAACAGTCAAACAAGGATAAACCGTGAAATTGTACTGTATTTAGTGGAATGGTAAAGAGGATTCCTATAGAGTGTGTTTGGTATGATTAGAGTCATTCTCCGTGAAAATATTTTTCTGGAAATTGCTTTCTGTGGAAGATATATTTCTGGAAAAATTTCTGGTTGGTGAGCGGAAAATATTTTACAGAACAAATATATATTAAAGATCAATAATATTAGCAAATTGGATAGTGTTTTGCCAAAAAATTTAGTGACATGATCAGCGAGGATTCATATAGCCGACCCCAGTTGTTCTAATAATGTCTAAGTTTTAGTTTCAATTAGTTAAAAGTTAAGATAGTTGTCAGGGAAATGACTGTCGCCTATAAGTGAGGTAAGTCCCTTTTTCATGGAAAATGTTTTTCCCTGGAAATGAATTTTGTCACACTAAACACCAGAAATGACTTCCTAATGGAAAACATAATCCTGGGAACTGCTTCCTAATGTAAAACATTTTCCTAAGAAATGGCTTCCCTCGTACCAGACACGTTGATAGTTGACCTCAATTATTGGGGACTGAGACATAGTTATTTGATGATTCCATGTGGAGCTGTTCTAGTTCAGAGACTGCAATCAATCAGCTGTAATAGTTACTTGTGCTCGAGGTTGCTTGATTGATCTGTCCTCAATTTTCTTGATTTTTGAGAATTAAAGAACTATAGTGGCATGTTTTTGATGTTAGTAATTGAATAAAAGATGTTGAGATAGAACTTTCAGTTGTTATCTAGCGAGTTTCCTCTGATTGATTCTCAGGTTCCGTGAATGGAGTGGTGTTACATTAAAGTTTAGCTGAAAATCAATCCAAGTGGATCTACATGTTACGTGTATTTGAAGATTCTCTGATGAAGCTAACTGAGAACCTTCATTTTTATGGTTTGCAGGTCGTAGGTATCATTTTAACCAACCTTCTAAGACGATAAATCCTTATATTAGTAATTACCAACAAGAATTTCAAACATATAAACATCCCCCACTATCTCTGGGTAGTATTCAGTGGAACAGATGCAGAAGCCAATATAGATATTTTGGTTCTCAGACCACCATTATTCAGAGAAGACCAGATTTTTCAACAATTAGTTCAGAAGACGTGAGCTATTTCAAGAAGATATTAGGGGAAAGAGGGGTAGTTCAGGATGAGGAGACGCTGGATGCTGTGAACACGGATTGGATGAGGAAATACAAGGGCACCAGCAAGCTCATGCTCCAACCTCGGTCAGCAGAGGAGGTTGGAATCTCACTTTCTCTTCCATAAGCTTTAGCTACTTATTGATAATATAATAGAAACTAATATATATATACCTTTTGGTTTTCCATTTGGGTTTCTTGGACTTTGGTTCTACAGGCCTCTCAGATTCTTAAATATTGCAATTCCAGGTGCCTAGCTGTTGTTCCTCAAGGGGGGAATACAGGTCTTGTGGGAGGAAGTGTACCTGCTTTTGATGAGGTAAGAAAATCTTGTATTAGAAATGGTAAGGATAGTAGTAATCAACATCTATCAAACATTATCCACATATGCTGAACTTTATGTCATTTTAAACACAATGTCGTTACTACTAGGTTTGTTTTTCTTTTATTCTGTGGATAAGTAGAGTGAAGTGGATATAGATGATTCATATAGCCGACCCCAATTGGTTCATGATTGGGAAGTGGTGTATAGACCGATTGCGAGAACTAGTGTTGCTGCTGCTGGATAAGCTCTTCGCTATGAATGTTTTGAATGTTTTCTGACTTAAATATGTTGGTTTATCTTATCTTATCTTATTATTGATTTATTCTTTCTTTATTTTACATGTCCAGGTGATTGTTAATACCAGTCATATGAATAAAATCATTTCTTTAGACAAGGTAAGATATTTTATTTTGAAAATGTCCAGGTGATTGTCAATATCAGTTACATTAATCAAATCATTGATATTGACAAGATAAAAGTAACTCTGCTGATCTTCTTTATTTTTATTATTTCAGCATTACATTTGATGAAAGAAAGAGTCCTTGAGAATGCATAAAGTTTATGCAGATAGAATGAGTTCTCCTTTACATCTTTTTGCAGGTTAGCGGCATACTGGTTTGTGAGGCAGGATGCATTTTGGAAAACCTCATCGCTTTTCTTGATAACCAAGGGTATTTTTTTCTTTCTTACACTTTTTAGAGTTACTATATGAATCATGTCAATGATATTTATAATTTTGGATAGTCCTGCTTGTACAATTCTTCAAGTTTTAATCTGGAAAAACTCATTGGGATACTAAATTGTCATGTAATATGTGCAAATTCTGACCAAAAAAATTGATTGTTTCTTCATTTAATTTACATATGAACTCTCTGAAGTATTATCTATCACATTGGCCTATTCTAAGCATTCTTACCTTGTCGCAGTGAGGTGTTACAGTTTTGTATTTACCATCTAACCAATTTGTTGGCTGTTCCTCTCCAAACTTGCGTAGCATCTTATTTTATTAGATGATAATAGAAAGAAAAACAGAGTGTAGGATTATTCCCTGCTTCTTACATCAGTCTTCTGTGTAGTTCCTTTCTATTTATAAACGTATTCTGGGTATTTATTTACTGGCTCTTCTGATGCCAATGAATAAGCTCCTTTCTATTCCGTTTTTTGTGAAATAAAATGTCAAATCACATTCTCTCTTAGGTTTGTTATGCCACTAGATTTAGGTGCTAAAGGAAGCTGTCAAATTGGAGGAAATATCTCAACCAATGCTGGTGGTTTGAGGCTTCTACGCTATGGTTCACTGCATGGCAGTGTCCTTGGTAAGATCTTACTGTGCTATGTTATGAAATTTCAAGTTGAAGTTGTTACCCTAAATCAGTCTGAGAGTGGGTTAATATGGCTGATGAATGATTTAACCAACTAGGAAAATTATGTTCTACCTCTTCGTAGAGCTCCTGTTTGCCTGTTAGATAATCTTGGGTTCTATTTTGTCACATTCTTTTGAGAAGAAGGCTATGTATGAGCCTTTCAAGATCTTTCCGTCCTTGAAAACCATAATTGTTATGATTCTCCTGCATTTGTTCTAAATGCACTTTCATCTCTTCAGGTCTTGAAGTGGTTTTAGCAAATGGAACGGTGCTTGATATGCTCGGCACATTACGAAAAGATAACACTGGATATGACTTGAAGCATTTATTTATAGGTGAACAGGCTAAATTTTCTTATTCTGTGTCAGCTGAAGTTGTTTACATTGTGATAACATTTTATTTTGCTACATGGCATAGGAAGTGAAGGATCCTTGGGGATTGTAACAAAGGTTTCCATACTAACTCCTCCAAAGTTGTCCTCCGTAAATGTGTGCTTTGTTGCTTGTTCAGATTATGCAAGCTGCCTGGTAATAATGGTTCTACCCTCTCAAGCATGATACAGCTATGAAGTTTCTTGAAATGATAGCTTTACTTAATGAATTATGTTCTTTGCCATCAGAAACTTTTGTTAGAGGCAAAGAGGAAACTTGGGGAAATTCTTTCTGCATTTGAATTCCTTGATCATGATGCAATGGATCTGGTGAGCTTTATGTATTCTTTTTATCCATCAATATCGTGAAGCCAAATAGAAAAGATATACTTTAAATTCTCTAGAATGTGTAAATACAATGTCTTAAATACTCATATAAGCAGGTTAAAGTCTCATCTGCCTATATCACCCAGAAATGTCAAGTTCGTTTTCCTATTCTATTTTAGTAGCCTTCTGGAGGCTATTACTTAATGAACTGCACTATTACTTCACTGTTATTCAAAATTGCATGGTAAGCTTGCAAGTGCTGCATAGTCAGCCAGTGTTTCTGGTGCTGCGCTTTTCATTCCTTACCTGTCAACTTTGTGCTTGGGCTGTTTTATAAGTTGGAGATTGAGGTCATTTGACGACTATTTTGAAGGTTTTAGGTCTCTTTCAGGCAGTAGATTAATGCAGCATTATCTATTATGTTATGTGGAGCAGGTCCTGAAACATTTAGAAGGTGTCCGTAATCCATTTCCTTCCTCAATGCATAACTTTTATGTTCTGATTGAGACAACTGGCAGTAGTGAATCTTATGACAGGTAATGTCCTTGTTGCTTAATATGCTCGACTTGTTTAAAATACTTCCTCAAAGTTCGATTGCTCAGACCTATTTTATACCTTTTCTTTGAAAGAACTTTAGTTTATGTTCTGCATTTTTTATTCTAAAATAGGAGGAGGAACAAAATCCCTTTTCCACAAAACTTAATCCTCTTAAGGGTGCATGTTTCTTCCCATGCCTCTCAGGGTATAGAGGCGAGCCAATGGATGTCATTGCGTGCTTTTGTTTTCTGACTTCAAATGTACCATGAAATGCCTAGACCTGAGGACTAAACATCATCTTAGAATGTCTTTTCATTGTTTCTACCCATATGCTGATTTGTAAGCCATTTGTGTATTGTTTACCATTTTGTAAACTCAATCTCGAACCTGGCAATAACTCGGGCACATTTTATCCCTTATCTCTTCTTAATTAATAAAGTATAATTAGTTTGAGACATTCCAATTTTCACTCGTCAATGTGCTTATTAACTCTGGATTTTTCTTATAAATTGTTTCGTACAATTTCACCTAATACACATACGCCTTGGTTGTGGGTTGGTAGTAGGTCGCGCTTAAATAGATAACCTAAAATATTATTAACTAGGTGTTACGACCCCAAAACCTGGTCGTGATGGCGCCCAACACATTGCTAGGCCAGCCTAACCAACCTTTCACCATACCGAGCTACCAGCTCTCACTTTACTTTAAAAGCATTAACAGTGATAAGAGAATACGAAATCTAGCATAAGTTGTGAAAATATCCCAAAATAGCATAATACTTCCCACATAATCTGGAGTCATAAGTCAAGAGCCTCTACCAAGAGTAAAATAGTGTTACTGAATACATAATGTATCGGACAAATGCGGAAAAATCTAAAGAAAAGGGATAGCAAGGAAAGTCGGGTCCTGCGGACGCCAAGCAGCTACCTCGACAATCCGTATGTGATCTCTGAAGCAGCTGGGGAGCCAGCCCTGCTGTGATGTACCTGGATCTGCACACAAGGTGCAGGGAGTAGAATGAGTACTTCCAACTCAGTGGTAATAAGCACGAATAAAGACATTGAAGGTAAGAATACCCAATAAACCACTTAGTAAAGCTATATAATATCTCTTTTATCCTTTTAACAGTGCAAGTCTCAATGAAAAGCAATAATAGCTAAAACAGTACAACAGCTATGTCTAAATGCAATGCAGATGCATGAACATGACCGCTACGGCGCGTAGCCCGATCCATTTGGGTACCCGTGCTCACTGTGGGGGTTCAGACTTCGGAGGGGCTCCTACAGCCCAAGCGCAATATCAGTGACATGCTGCGGCGCGCAGCCCGATCCACTACCAGTCCAGCTACATGCAATGCAAGCCTCACATGCACAATTTAATTACCATTTTGAAATCTCTTTTTAACAGTAATAATAGAAATCAGTGTTCGGAAATATCAGAGTTTGAGAAATCATTTTAAACAGTGTTTAGCTCAGGACTGATATCATGATAATATGCTATAATCATAGAAGTGTGAGAAGGCACGGGAGAAAATATGATATATTATTGTGTGTTCAATACAATACAAGAGGTCCTTATTTATAGCTATACTATACAAGTACATTCTACTCCTATTCCAATGTGGGACAAGACTACATATCTAACACCCCCTCAAGCCGGTGCATACACAGCATATATACCGAGCTTGTTACACATGTAATTAATACGAGAACCAGTAAGAGACTTAGTGAAAATATATGCTAGTTGATCATTCGACTTTACAAACTTTGTAACAATATCTCCTGAAAGTATCTTTTCTCTGACAAAGTGACAGTCGATCTCAATGTGTTTAGTCCTCTCATGGAACATCGGATTTGACGCAATATGAAGAGCAGCTTGGTTATCACACACTAGTTCCATCCTGCTGATTTCTCCAAACTTTAACTCCTTGAGCAACTGCTTGACCCAAACTAACTCACACGTTGCCATAGCCATGGCCCGATATTCCGCTTCGGCGCTAGATCGAGCAACTACATTTTGTTTCTTGCTCTTCCACGAGACCAAATTACCTCCTACTAGAACACAATATCCAGATGTAGATCGTCTATCAGAAGGTGATCCAGCCCAATCAGCATCTGTGTACCCAACAATCTGCTCGTGGCCTCGATCCTCGAATAATAATTTGCCTGGAGGCTGACTTTATATACCGAAGAATACGAACAACTGCATCCTAGTGACTATCATACGGAGAATCCATAAACCGACTTACAACACTCACCGGAAAAGAAATGTCAGGTCTAGTCACTGTGAGGTAATTCAATTTTCCAACCAACCTCATATATCTCGTAGTGTCTCTAAAAGGTTCCCCCGTCCGGGCAGAAGCTTGGCATTCGGATCCATACGAGAGTCAATAGGTCTGCAACCCATCATTCCAGTCTCCTCAAGAATGTCTAAGGCATACTTCCGTTGTGAAATAACAATACCTGAGCTAGACTGAGCGACCTCAATACCTAGAAAGTACTTCAGTCTGCCCAAATCCTTAGTTTGGAAGTGCTGAAAGAGATATTACTTTAGATTAGTAATACCATCTTGATCGTTGCCAGTAATAACAATATCATCAACACAAACCACCAGATAAATACACAGATTCAGGAGCAGAATGTCGATAAAGCACAGAGTGATCAGCCTCACTACGAGTCATGCCGAACTCCCGAATAATTGTGCTGAACTTACCAAACCAGGCTCGAAGGGACTGTTTCAAACCATATAGTGACCTGCGCAATCTGCATACACAACTACTAAACTCCCCCCCAGCAATAAAACCAGGTGGTTGCTCCATATAAACTTCCTCGTCAAGATCACCATGGAGAAAAGCATTCTTAATGTCTAACTGATAAAGAGGCCAATGACGTACAACAGCCATGGACAAAAAAAGACGAATAGATACTACTTTAGCCACGGGAGAGAAAGTATCACTATAATCAAGCCCAAAAATCTGAGTATATCCTTTTGCAACAAGACGAGCCTTAAGCCGATCAACCTGGCCATCCGGGCCGACTTTGACTGCATAAACCCAACGACAACCAATAGTAGACTTACATGCAGGAAGAGGAACAAGCTCCCAAGTGCCACTTGCATGTAAAGCAGACATCTCGTCAATCATAGCCTAACGAGAGGCTGGTGGTTTGGAGACAGGTCCTTGAGTCTTAAGGTTTCAAGTTGAGCAGGACTAAGCAGAATACCTGGAGTGCAAGTTCAGCGCGGAACCGGGGGAAGCCGGTGTGGATGTGAGGATTGAATCACAGGTCATCCCATGTAGAGGCAACTTCAAGTACCTTGGGTCGGTTATTTAGGGGATGGGGAGATCGACGGGATGTTACACACCATATTGAGGTGGAATGGATGAAGTGGAGGTTAGCATCTGGAGTCCTTTGTGACAAGAGAGTGTCATCGATACTCAAAGGTAAGTTTTATGGCCATGATGTATGAAGCTGAGTGTTGGCAGTTAAGAACTCACATATCCAAAAAAGAAAAGTAGCAGAAATGAGGATGTTGAGGTGGATGTGCGGGCACACTAGGATGGATAAGATTAGGAATGATTATATTCGGGAAAAGGTGGGCGTGGCTCCCATTGATGACAAGATGCAGGAAGTGAGGCTTAGATGGTTCGGGCATGTATAGAGTAAAAGCCCATATGCTTCGGTAAGGAGGTATGAGCGGCTGGCTTTGGAAGGCACGAGAAGAGATAGAGGGCAGCGTAAGAAGTATTGGGGAGAGGTGATCAGGTAGGACATGGCGTGGCTTCAGATTTTCGAGGACATGGCCCCTTGATACGAAGCTGTGGATGTCGAGTATTAGGGTTGTAGGTTAGGAGGTAGTTGAGTCTATTTCTACTTCATTCCAGTGTGAGTCTAGTCTGATAGGAGTTTTGTCTCATACTGGTGGTTAATGTTGTGTTCTCGCTACTCTTTCATTTTTCATAGTACCGGGTCTATTTACTGGCTATTGCTTTTACTTTTCATCTTCTCTCTGGTTTTTATGATGCTCTTAGTATTCTTATGGTACTGATATATTGTCTCTTTTCTTCTTTTTGAGCCAAGGGTCTTTCGAAATAGTCTCTCTACTCCCTCAGGGTAGGGGTAAGGTCCCCGTACACACTACCCTTTGCAGACCGCTCTAGTGAGATTTTACTGGGTCGTTATTGTAGGTTATAGAATTTGAAATGCTTAAATAGTAAAATTACCAAGAGAACATTATTTGATTCTTAAGTTGAGTAGAATTTAGAGAAAAAAAAGTTGTTTCCAATTTTATTTGTAAAGCAAAACGATGACAAATTTTACTTCTAAATTTAGCGTTTCACTACTTCTAGGAGATTAGTCAAGTTTTTACTATGGGTTTGCTAATTACTTAATTATGTTTTCACTATCACATACAAGGTCTACAAATCAAAGTCATGCATGACTTATTTTAAAGAATCTGTATCTTTCAGAGTTGATATCTATCACGTTTAGTTTCTTTTTGAAGAATTAGATGTTTGTAGCGTTCTCAGTTCCTCTGGACTTTGTTGATTTCCTGCTTATTCATTATGCAACTTTGATCACGTTGTTGAGCTGAAATCGTCCTTTCTTGGATTTTGCTGTTTTGGGTTGACATATGTAGAGAGAAACTGGATGCTTTCTTGCTTCACTCAATGGAAAATGGCTTGATAAGTGATGGAGTTGTTGCACAAGATATAACTCAGGCATCTTCTTGCTGGCATATTCGTGAGGTTATTACTTTACACTTGACAAGTGAATCTGTATTCATAAGTTTGTATCGGTAATTTGTGATAGTCTGCCTATTAGTTTTGGTTAGTAAATGTTTCAATTCCACTAAAGTGGAAGCCTCCGTATTTAAGTAGAAATATTATATGGAACCTCTAAGATCCCAATATTAATTTATAGGCTTTCTACAAATTTCAACCAGTCACCTATGCAAGTGGGAACATACTGTGATCTCTAGAATAAATAAAAACAGTTCCATCTTTAAATTGGGTAAAGGATTTTTGTGTCCCTTCGGGAGCTGTTCAGTTCTTTGCCTCCATATGGTCCACATCAACGTGAAAGGGGCTACCTTCACTAATGAATTAACTGATTAAAACTTTATCTTACTAAATGCTATTATGTATTAGAACCATGGATTTGAAGCCTTTCCTCAAGCTTAAAAAGGCCACCCACCATTCGAACATCCAGGTGCCATATAGCATGTTAGCGGAAACGTAAAAGAAAGAACACAAGATTTAACGTGGTTCGTTCGGAAAAATAATCCTACGTCCACCAGAGAACAATTGCCTTACTATTATTTACAAAGGAAGGGGAGATTTCCCAATTACACTTAAGAGAATTTCTCTCTTAACTCTCTACTCACAACAATATATTGTATTGTTTTTGGGATGGTTTCTACAAATGAAAGAGTGCATCTATTTATAGGGGTAAGGAACTCTTGATGTCATTGGTGACATCAAACTACCTCCTCTTGATGTCATGGGTGACATCAAAGGAGGAAGCTTCCTCCTAGCATTCATGCCAACTCTTTCCACCAACTCTTCCAATTGCATGCCATTGTTGACTAAATCTAAACCAACATTTTCAGCATGCCATTGTTGACTAAAACATAAACCAACATTTTCAATCTCCACCTTGGTTTGCGTTTTGAGTGTACGTGTGAACAACTCTGGCCAAAACTTCTAAGCTTACTGGGCAATCCCGTTGTAAGAAACAAGAAGAATCAAACCATGGTTGAACATACCACTTCCACCTAACAATTGTTCTCTTCGGAGTTGCATCTAGTTGATGCACACCCCCGCCAAGTCTTTGCAGTGTGCAAACTTAGCGAGCAGGACTATCTTGGTCAACATATCTGCAGCATTATCGTCTGTGATAACCTTCACGACCTTGATAGTTCCCTCTTCAACAACATCTCGAAGGAAATGAAATCTGACATCAATGTGTTTAGTGCGCTCATGAAATCTTTGATTTTTCATTAGATGAATAACACTCCGACTATCACATCTAAGAGTTGATTCCAGCTGATCCAAACTCAATTCCGTTACTAAACATTTTAACCAGATAGCTTCCTTCACCGCCTCCGCTGCTGCCATGTATTCTGCTTCTATCGCAGACAAAGCGACAATCGACTGCAGAGTCGATTTCCAACTAACGGCACTGCCAACGAGGGTAAAGATGTATCCAGTTATGGACCTTCTTCGGTCAAGATCTCCTGCATAGTCAGAATCCACATAACCAAGAATTGAAATACCTCCACCACTTTTTCGAAAAGTCAGACCAACACTAGAAGCTCCTTTGAGATATCTTAATATCCACTTGACAACTTCCCAATGCCTCTTTCCTGGGCTGGACATGTATCTACTTACCACACTTACAGATTGAGCAATATCTGGACGTGTGCATACCATAGCATACATAATGCTACCAACTGCACCGGCATAAGGAATCTTTGACATATGCTCCACCTCATCCTCGGACTGAGGCATTAGTAACTCTAAAAGTTTAAAATGAGGAGCTAATGGTGTACTTACAGGCTTGCACGTCTGCATATTGAATCTCTCGAGAATCCTTTCAATATACCTCTTCTGAGAAAGATGTACAACACCGTCTTCTCTTGAAATCTCCGTACCAAGGATTTTCTTTGCAGCTCCTAAATCCTTCATGTCAAATTCCTTACTCAATAGCTTCTTCAAAGCATTTATCTCTGTAATGTTGTTAGCAGCAATAAGCATATCATCAACATACAACAATAAATAAATCATTGAGTTACCGGACATCTTCTTGTGATACACACAGCTATCAAATGCACTCCTTGAGAATTCATGTGTAGTCATGAATGCATCAAACCTTTTGTACCACTGTCTAGGGGATTGCTTCAAACCATACAAAGACTTCTTTAGTTGGCATACATGATTTTCTTTTCCTTCGGCTAGGAAACCTTCAGGCTGATCCATATAGATTGTCTCTTCTAGATCACCGTGTAAGAAAGCAGTTTTGACATCAAGCTGTTGAAGCTCCAAGTCAAATTGTGCAACCAATGCTAGTAGAACGCGGATTGAGCTATACTTCACGACTGGAGAGAAAATTTCATTGTAGTCAATTCCCTCCTTCTGACTGAAACCTTTTGCAACCAATCTCGCCTTAAACCTAGCATCTTCCACTTCAGGAATTCCCTCTTTCTTTCCGTAGATCCACTTGCATCCAACTGTCCTCTTCCCCTTTTGTCTTTCACTAAGACCCATGTCTTATTCTTGTGAAGAGACTCCATCTCTTCCGTCATGGCTAACCGCCATTGTGCAGCATCCTTGCAAGAAGTCGCTTCAATATACGAGGAGGGCTCCAGATCCTTAATCTCTTCTTGTGAATCTACGAACGTATATGCAATCAAGTTTGCTTGATATATAAGGCATTCCGGTTCTCGTGTCTGCCTCTTCTCCCTCCCCTTCGCAATTGTGTATGGTTCATTGACAGCAAGTTCTTCAAGATCTACATCTTCCGACTCATCTTTAACCCGAGTCTCTTGATCCTTTTCCTTGGCAAGCACCACCGGAGGCTCCACTTGCTCGTTGTTCTTGTTTCCTGAAAACTCCACGAAAACTTTACGGGGATCAAGTATAGAGGATTCATCAAAGGTGACATCTCTACTAACTATAAATTTGAGTAAAGATAAACACCAAAGTTTGTACCCTTTTACTCTATCTACATACCCTACGAATATGGCCTTCTTAGCCCTTGGTTCAAGCTTTCCTTCATTAAGGTGATAATAAGCTGGACACCCAAATACTCGTAAGTATGAATAGTTAGAGGGTTCACCCGACCATACCTCATTCGGAGTCTTAAAGTCAATCGCCGATGCTGGAGATCGATTGACAATATGAGCAGCAGTGTGAACTGCTTCAGCCCAAAATACTTTGGACATTTTGGCTTGTATGAGCATACAACGAGCCTTTTCAAGAAGAGTTTTGTTCATTTTCTCGGCAACTCCATTCTGCTGTGGGGTATGCCTGACAGTCCTATGTCTTGAGATCCCATGAACCTTGCATAATTCATTAAACTCTTCGTTGCAAAACTCCAAGCCATTGTCTGTGCGAAGATACTTGATTTTCCGCTCCATTTGATTTTCAACCAAAACCTTCCACTCTTTAAATGCTTCAAAAGCATCACTTTTTGCCTTCAAAAAATACACCCAAACCTTTCGTGAGAAATCATCAATAAAAGTGAGAAGATACCTCTTTCCGCCCTTCGATGGAAGTTTAGAGGGACCCCATAAATCTGAATGGATGTAGTCTAGCACTCCTCTTGTCTTGTGTGTGCAAGTGCTGAAGCTGACTTTCTTCTGCTTCCCTAGAACACAGTGCTCACAGAAGTCAAGTGTGCTGATCTTCTCACCTTTTGTCAAAAGGTTACGATTGCTCAGCATCTCCAGATCCACGTGCGCTCATATGACCCAGTCTCATGTGTCATAGTCTTGCCTTGTCATCATTAGATAACTGCACTGTAGATGCATTTGTAGAGCCAACAATGGTGCTTCCGGCCAATGTGTAAAGGCCGTTCTCCAGCTTGCCTTTCAGCATGACTAAAGAACCTTTAGTCACCTTCATAGTTCCTGCTTCGCTCATGTACTTGTAGCCTTGTTCATCCAGAGTACCCAAGGAGATCAAATTCTTCTTCAGATCAGGAACATGACGGACTTGTGTAATAGTCCTCACGACTCCATCATGGCAGCGAACTCGAACCGAGCCAATGCCAACTATTGCACAAGTTGCATTATTGCCCATTACTACGGTTCCTCCACTTTTCTCATAGCTGCTAAACCAGTCTTTTCGGAACGTCATATGCAGAGTACAAGCAGAGTCTATTATTACACGATGTTGTTAGTACATAATCATTATCAAAATCATGTACCTGTTCAACCGTAGATGCACTCGCTTTTTCTTTGGACTTTGACATTGGGCAATCTCGTTCGAAGTGCCCCTTCTTGCCACAACCCCAACACTCTGTATTCTTCTTGTTCACATGAGACTTTGATCTGTACTTTGATTTGCTCTTTTCCTATTGGCTAGTCCGGCCTCTCACAAAGAGCCCACTTGCCTGGTCATCTCCGTCTCCTTCGATGTGTCTCCGCACATCACTAGAGTTAAGTGCTTGCCGCACTTGCTCAAGCTTGATAGGCTCCTTGCTATACATCATTGAATTCTCAATATCACGATATCCTGAAGTCAATGAAAATAGCAAAGCACGTGCAAGCGTCTCCTCCTCCCTTTTAATTCCTGCAATCTGCAAGTCCATGACAAGTTTATTCAACGCATCTAAATGATCTTGTAACGAAGTACCTGACCCCATCTTAAATGTGTGAAGACGCCGTTGTAACAACATCCTTGTTGTCACTGATCGGTCTTGGTATAGCCCTTCTAGATTTTCCCATAACTGTTTGGCCGTCTCTTCGGTACCTGTACTAACTTCACAAAGCACGTTAGGTGCGAGGGATAGTTGGATTGCACTCAATGCATCCCCTTCAATCTTCTCCATGTCAGGAGCTGATGTATCCTTAGGATACTTTCTGTCAATAGCATGGATTGAACCTTCCCTCCATAGTAACGCCATCATCTGGATCTTCCGGATGTTGAAGTTGTTGCGTCCATTGAATCTATCAATTTCAAACTTCATGGAACTCATCTTTGCTTGTTCTTCCTCCTTGGATCGTTATAGAATCCTGTCGCTCTGATACCAATTGTTAGCGGAAACGTAAAAGAAAGAACACAAGATTTAACGTGGTTCGTTCGGAAAAATAATCCTACGTCCACCAGAGAACAATTGCCTTACTATTATTTACAAAGGAAGGGGAGATTTCCCAATTACACTTAAGAGAATTTCTCTCTTAACTCTCTACTCACAACAATATATTGTATTGTTTTTGGGATGGTTTCTACAAATGAAAGAGTGCATCTATTTATAGGGGTAAGGAACTCCTCTTGATGTCATTGGTGACATCAAACTACCTCTCTTGATGTCATGGGTGACATCAAAGGAGGAAGCTTCCTCCTAGCATTCATGCCAACTCTTTCCACCAACTCTTCCAATTGCATGCCATTGTTGACTAAATCTAAACCAACATTTTCAGCATGCCATTGTTGACTAAAACATAAACCAACATTTTCATAGCAAATGTTGATTTTCATTTTAAAGTTGCACGAATCCAATAAATGAAAATTTGCACATTCGCAAAAAATTCAAATTTCTTAAGCTATCATATGTGTGAAGATGCTTCTCATAGAATAGAGACAAAAGTACAGGAGATTCTGACTTCTCGTTCTCGGCAAGGTGGATAGGCAGCAGCATAGAGAGAGAGAGAGAGTGGATAGGTGTGTTTATTACATTGTGGGACTAATGACAGCATCTTTTTGTCACATAAACACTGAAATCTGTTCTAATTGGTTCTCAAAAAGCTGTGAGAGAGGGAGAGGTGAATACTGATCAGCTAATGACAGTGATTGGTGCAGCCTCTATCGTTTTAGCTGGGGTAAATAGGGAGAGTTGGTGAGAGGGAGACCGTGAATAAGGTGATTGAAAAAGAATGCTCTCAGATGAAACCTTTGGGTATGTTGTCCAACAGTCTCCATCATGTGAAGTTACTTGAGCAACTGATTCTCTTATATCAGTGCTAAATTCAAATTAATAGCTAACTGCACGGAACAATGTTTATGTGTGTATTCTGTATTGCAATTAGCAATACAGAAAGATAAAGACTGTGAAATGAAACTCACACTGAAGACACATAACCAAGAACATTGTTGATAGCCGATTGCTGCAAGGAAAGTGAAAAACTTTCATATGGTAAGCATCTGCTCATGTTTTGATAAATGAAAGGTGAAATTCTTTGCAGGGCATTCCTGAAGCTTTGATGAAGGCAGGGGGTGTATATAAATATGATTTGTCAATACCGGTTGAAAAAATGTATGATCTTGTTGAGGAAATGCGACTCCGACTTGGTAAGGTTGTCAAAATTCTTGCTTCGCTGAAAGAATGTCCCATTTTCGTTCTTATTCATGTGTCTGGAGTATTTATGGGATCTATTCTTCATATTACTTCCTTTTTTAAGACTCAGTATTCCTGCAGAAAAAGTCAATGCACATAGTTTATTTTAAATGTCGTGTTCAGAGATGCAATATCATATTAGATGGCTTCATTTTTATTCATCCCTCCTTTTTATGGTTAATCAAGGGCATGCCTCTGTTAACAGTAACTATCAATCTCAAAGAATTTTGATGCTGTCTTAATTGGAAATATACAGATGCTTCAGCAAAAATAGTCGCTTATGGTCACCTTGGGGATGGCAACTTACATCTTAATATCTCAACTCCTCAGTATGATGATAATGTACTATCCTTGGGACTGCCTGCTTCTCACTTAATTTTATTAGTTGATTACCACATTAATTGGAAATGTTGGCTCCAGATTTTATCACAGATAGAGCCTTTCGTTTATGAATGGACTTCTAAGCACAAAGGGAGTATTAGTGCCGAACATGGCCTTGGACTGATGAAAGCCAATAAAATCCATTACAGCAAGTCACCTGAAACTGTAAGACCAATACTTTTATTTATCATTTAAATATACGTGACATCAGTTTTACTGAGTTCTCTTTCAGGACATAGTGTTTGGAAGCACCAAATTGTCGGCACATGCTGCACATCTCAATATACTAGTTTCTCTTTTCTTTCAGAGAACAAAAGAAGTATCAGATGAACTAGTTAGGAATTAATGAAACTAACATGTAGATAGATATTATTTATGCATGATGACCTAGAGAATTTAATCCAAAATGCAGAAAATCCTCAGTATTTCCTACTGGGCATTCTGGAATAATGTGATTAAGTTCAAGAACAGGAAGAATAGCAGTTTTTCACATAGGTCAAGACTGGATGGGGATAAACGATCATCTGTGATGGCGTACTGTTATTTTGTACAAACATCGAGCCCTGGTCTTCCTCTAAAGCGTCATGTATAGTGGAGATAACATGAGCTTGCTAAAGCATCTCTGCAGCTACATGCCCATCTTGCCAGTGTGGCTCCAAAGCAATGTTCGATGGGTTCTAGACAAAAATAGTATGATAAAAAGATTGTGGAATGTGGATGTTGGTATAGGGTGTCAATATGTCTAATTTAGTCTGCATATCTAACTTAAATTGAGCTAAAAGGTGAATGAAAAGGTAAAAGATGCTACATGTACCGTTTCCTTTATTCTGTTCTTTGTCCTCCCCTCAACGAATAGGTACATCCTTCTTCATAAATTACTGAGACAATGTATTTCTTTTTCCCAGGTGCAACTAATGGCTTCTATTAAGAAGCTACTGGACCCTAATGGGATTCTGAACCCATATAAAGTTCTCCCGCCTTCCCTTTTCTCAAAAGCTGAGGTAACTCGATATCTTATATTGCTTCAGATTTATACAGAATGAACCTCACCTCAGCATTTCTGTTGTGCGGGATGATGATTACTTTGTTGTTTCTAAATGCAAGTGATATACCATTCTGGTTGTGCAGGTGAGTTGAAGGAGTACACTGTATTAAGGAAGTGAGACAGAGAAAGGTTGTACAGGAAGTGTAACAGTTTGGGTCCAGCTATATTTGTATATTTCTATAGTGTTAGTAAGATATGGCTCTTTCGTGATAAACACATGATGTCCCAGCTTATGATAAAATCAATCTAAAGGGCTCATGACACATAAATTTATGGAATTAGACCACAACTTGGCAAATAATTGAAGAATTTCCATTGAAGCGTTGAAGCAAGCATATCAGCTCATTGAATTGAGTAGATCGAAACCCTCACGGGTTGGCCCGGTGGCAATAGACTTGAGCCTTGGGGCTATCGGACATAAAACCTGAATTAAACGTGGTGCACTTGTGAGAAACTCCTTGCCGAGGGCTTATGCACCCCCGGGATTAGTCGGGTCTCTTAGAGACTTGGACACCCGATGCAAACAAAAATAAAAAATAAAAAAATTGAGTAGATCGAAGGTAGTGTAGCTAAATGGGTATGCCCTCTCTTTGTAAATTAGGTCAGAATGGAATTCATAGGAGGACATTATAGCTTTTACGCGGCCTCTAATTTGAAAGAGCTATTAGCATTTCAAAGTTAAGCAAAGAGACGAAAACTTTAGCAGCATCTAATAAGATCAATTAAGGCGATTCTTTTTTGAATGTCATAGACAGAAACAGAGAAGCTAGGACATAATTACTGTTGTCGAAGTCGTTTTCCCTTTGATGTCAATATTAGAAATGTGCTCTCATTGAAGCATATACTCTATCATGAAAATATCATAACTACTTTGAAATACTCGCAGTGTGTCCTCATGACATTTTCTCCATTAGATTACAACCAAGAAATAACACTATCAACTAGGTAATAAAGTCATCTTAGTTCAAAGTGCGAAGTCGAAATAAATTTCCAATTCCCGTCACATGCATTTTGAGAAATCAAATACATTTGAACTTTCAAAGAGAGCAAAATGGAATCCGCTGAGACAAACTGAGAAAGGATGAGGTTTAGTTTTAGGTTGGTCACAAACGATTATTTTCTTTTGATTCGTTAATTCAAGATTAAAAGTGCTCAACTTTTGCATACTTGAACATTAATTTCCTTTGAAGATGATATCTTAAGGATCAAATTTCTTTGAGTGAGATACTAAGGCGACTATTCAGGCCAAAAAAAAAAAATTCCAGGAATATTCGTCTATTAAACCAATTATTCTGATTACCATACTCTGAAAATGACCAACCAAAATATTCCTCGAATAACAAAATATAGTCTACCACTGTAGCTGTAACATCCTCGAGAACAAATGCAATAACAAAGCTAGAAGAATGTTGAAAAGAATCTAGAAAACAGAAAATACATGATAATAGAGCAACATATTATTAGTTTTCTCGTGCTGCCACGTAAGTTGTGCGTTTTAGGAGTTGATCTTCCTACAGTTCTTCCTGATTTCTCCCTTGGAACCCGTCAAAGGTGAAATATTTCCCATCTTAACCATAGATTTAGCGAATTGCTCAAAGAAAAGCTCATTGTTTTCTGCATACTGTTTCACTAAGTTTAATGACTCTTTATTCTTAGTAACAAGAATTTGGTCTGAGTTCAGTAGACCTTTAAAAGCCAACAAGTTTTTGAAGTAGCTGTTGTCAAATTTTGTGGGGGATACAAAGTCCAAGAAGAATAAGTTTTGGTCACCACCAGATCTTGGGCACTTAGTGCGTAACTGGGCTGCATATGACTGTTCCAATGTAAAGTCTGGTCTACTGTTTCCTGACTGGTTGTAGAGTCTCTGCCTGAAGCTGGTGCATCTTGCATTTCCAATAGTGTGGCTTCCTGTAGAACAAACTTTTGGCATTAATTAAATGATAACTTATTTAGCCTACAGTTTAACTTCTCTAGAATTCACTATTAAAAAAAAAACTACGAGGCCAGCTAAAAGAGATACTGATCATCGTTTGAGATAACTTACCTGCTATAACAACTTAAAATACACTGGCGATGATGTAAGATGTCTTTTCTTATCATTGTAAATAAGTTAAATTATGTAGTTTCATCTATACCTGTTAATCGGGCCGGACTGACCCATTTTCAGCCCGCTTCAACCCGGGTCAACCCAGTTCTGCTCGCTACGGTAGCATATAGGGCAGATTGGGACGGGGAGCAGATTTTAGACGAACATATTTTGGATATCGGTGCACCGGAACCCTAACGGTTGTTAACGGGCTGCAGCCCGGTTCAACTCGTTTATGGGTTAAATTTATTTATTTATTTTTTTAAAATTTGTGTCGTTGCTAATAAAATTTAATTTAAAAAAAAAAATATTAGCATAGCCCGGTCCGGCCCATTTAAGCCTAAACTCGTACGGGCCCAATAAAACTCGCAAAAACATAACCTGCTAATTCAGCCCGCTAATAGTCCGGAACGATAACCGTATGAGCTGATTTTTTGTTTTGTTTTTGTACAGCCCGTCCCAGCCCTCCAGTTAAACCCTTATAGAGTTTCATGTGTGATATCCTTAAATGTAATTTAACATGTTATAGCATGTTGCCCGCTTTATTTTCAAGGTAAATGTACTTTCACTTATTATTAAAAGTTACCTATAATTATCTTTTAGGTGATCTGATTGTGTAAAAGTATATACTTTTCTACTATTAGTGTTTATAAATTAAATTTTTTTATCTAGGAAGAGAACGAGAGAAACTTTTACCCGATAAAGCTACAAGGTCAACAATATCAAGCCCCTTTAACTTGAATTTAGTGAGAATGGTGTTAAATGTGTTGTTTGGAGCAGGAATATTATTGTTGGAGCCACTTATACTGGCACCTCTGGAGTCTCTCCTTCCCAATGGGACCTCCCAATTTGGTCCACCAGCCTGTATAAACCAAAAATATGAAAATGTCTCTTAGAAATGTATTAATCTTGATTCTTGATCAACTTTTATTCCTATGCATGCTAGCAATTTAACTTACTAAAACTGTTGAATCTCTAGCAGCTAATGCCAAGATATCTGCACAAGAGACTGTTTGAGGGCACTCCTTTTCTAATGCCTTCTTAATCTCATCAATCACTTCAAATCCACGAGCAGAATTCCTGTTGGGATTTGATCTTTTTTCACTAATTATGCTTCCACTGCTGTCAAGAATCATAGATGCATCACATCCCTACAATGACACAATGAAAATATTAGTTAGTCCGAGCTACGTGGTCTAAAGGGGTTCAACTGAATTTCCTTCATCGATAAGATGGACAAAATCTTGATTTTTGTATGTATCATTGTATGTCTGATTGTTGAATCTCTCTGACTAAGGGAATGCTAGTGTAGTGGCAAAGGAGACTAGAATTTTGCTTTACGTCAAAAGAATGAGTCACACGTGTGACATCGTAGCATTTTTTTTTTTCTGAGTCCCTTAGTAGAATTGCATCATTCTTGTTCTTTTTTTATTCCCTTTTCGAATCCCCTTATTAAAATTCCGGACTCTATCATTGCTAAATACTGCCTAAAATAAGGCGTGACATACACATGAGAGCTTTACCTTGACAAAGCAGTCGTGAAAATGCAACCTCAATAATGAAGCAGCCATTCGAGCTTCTTTGGCTACAGCCTTGGCAACAATAAACTTAACAATTTCTTTTGCTTGAGGACATGATTGGTCATAAAATTGTGGGAATAAGTAACCACCATAAGTCTTAGTAGAGAAACAAATTGGTGCAAAAGCAAGGAGAACAATAACCATGAAGAAGCTAGCCATAGTATTAATAAGGTAACTTAGTATATAAGAGAATAATTTGAGAATGTAAGTAGGCTATATGGCTTGATTTGATATAATTGAAGGAAAGTTATGAGAACTATATATAGTGTTTAATGAATGGAGTGTTGTTACATAGGGGAGACATATTGATGGAGTTAGTAGCTTATTAGTTATGATTAGTAGTTTTTTTTAAATGACTTCACCTATATAGTGTAGCAGAGTCATGTGCTTTACAAGTACAATGATTATTGATTTGGTCTGTGACAAGGAAATGACATTTGGCTACGTAAAATTTTTCAAACTTTAACTCATTCTTAATGCAATTAATACAGATGTTTGGTAACAACTTCTTACCTTACTAATAGCTTAATTAGCTATTTTAAACCATTACAAAGTTGATCAAGAATACGAAGTTGATCAAGGTTACAAATATAATAAAAGAAAAAGAATGTGGACGTGGTATGGAAATTAGTAGGGTATTATCACTTTTAGCCACTATTTATATTTGGTAGTCAAGAAAGTGTATAAAATTTATATAATTTTTGTATATAACATATAATATATATATATATATACAAAAAATATACAAACTTTATACATATTTTTGGCTATATTTTTACAGTGACTATATAATGTCATTTTTCAAAAATTTTGAATTATTCGTGGGTTAAAAAGGCCAAAAGTTCTTCTATAAATAAATGTGAATAAATTATCCAAGTCATATTTTAACCAAAATCCAAACATATTGTAGCTATCATGCTCAGGGGCGGATTTAGCTCGGCGCAAGGGTGTTCACCCGAACACCCTTCGCTAAAAAATTACACTGTATATATAAGGTAAAATCTATTTTTTATCTCTATATATTAAGTTTTGAACACCCTTAACACTATCCAAAAGTGTAGTTTAGTGGTCAAGGGTGTTCAAAATTTACATAAGGTCAAGAGTTTAATTCCCAGTAGCTACAAAATTTTTTTTTTTGAACACTCTTCATGAAGGTTCTGGCTCCGCCACTGATCATGCTATATCTAGGGAAATCTTTAATCATAAGCTATATATAATTTATGGGAGAATGACATGCTTTGGTCAACCACTGCACACATCCATTGCTTTGGGGTGAAGGGATGTCTATATGACATACATGCATGAAATATAAAATTATTCAAAATCGAAAAATTGAGAAAAGTGGGAGCAGAAACACCTGCTCTGTTGACCAAAAAGGACTTCAAGATTTCTTTAATATGACCAAAGATTACTTAATCTCCCAAACATTATACGAGCCTTCCATGTATTTATTATATATACTATATATTGAAGAGTTAATTTATTAGTAATATTTAAAGTAAATTAATTGCTTGTTGACTAGCAAAAAAGTATATTAATTTAACTGTTTTGGACAGTGCTTATCCAATATACCCTAAGCCTGTACTTATAAGTTTAAGAAACAAATTAGTAACAGTAATAATATTCAGGTATGCGCTCATGCAATACAGAAGCAAAGAAATATTATGACCTACAAATTGATAATATTAGCGAATATTAGGTGAATCTGATTGGTCCAAAGTCCAACGAATAGCTTAAAATATAAAGGAAAAAAAGAATAAGTTAGGAGAGCTGCTCCTCTGATTTGTCTAAGAGCAAAATCATCTTTATATTCGAAACAAGTTATTTCATGATAAATTATTCCGGATTAGTTATTTTATCCTTTTATGGGGATAAAAAAACACTACAATTCCGAAATTAGTTATACCACAATTTTGTCTCAATTAAATGTTGAATAAACTCATCCCCAATTTAATCTCGAGATTAATTATCTATTATCCCTCTGTTGAAGACAACTTTCTCATGTGATACGTCTAACGTTTACTAGAAGTTCTCTAAAATTACAGTGTGTAAATTAAAGGAATGTGGTGCAGCTCTGTTTTGGGTACAAAAGGTCACCAGTTCAAATGTGTCATTCCTACTTATTATTGCTCCTTTGACCAATAACAATATCCTTGTACGAGTTCACAATGGCTCAAAATGTTTATTTTTTAGTTTATTTCTTGCATAGATTTTTATAACGACCATGTCCATATTAAACCTGCATGCTGAACAGTCCTTTTGTCAAACTTTTTAAATTGTCATACTCCACACTTCAGAGGAGAGCAGTAGGACCCACTCAAATTAGAGGAGCAGCTCTCCTAACCCTTTTTCTCCTGTATTTTTATCTCTCATTCTTGAGACGGTTTACATCTTCATTATTCCCTGAGCCAAAAGTCTATCAAAAACAGACAATCTATCTCTATAAGGTAGATGTAAGGTATGTTTACATATTACCCTCCCCAGACCCTATTTATGGGATCAAACCAGGCTTCTTCTTCTTCTTGTTGTTGTTGTTGTTTCTTGAGACGATTTACAAGAATGTCATACAAGAAGCCTGCAGATGGTTCAGGGTTCAGACTGGAATACAGTTTACTAGTACAAATTTAGGTAATCTTCAAAATTAGTTTACTAGTACAGACAAGATGTATATTGAAGTTGGCAGCTATACTTAATTCATTTATTTCCAGCTCCAGATATAACAACAACAACAACTGTCACACCTCCCTTTTTACTACCCCACTTTTGGGAAAATAAGCATATAAATACGCTCGTAGGGTATACCCCGACGCTCAAATATCCGAAATGGATAAAATAACGTAAGGGAAGGAGTTTTTCCAATTAAAGGACAATCGGTTCGGGATTTTATTGAGATTAATCAGAGTCGCCACTTGGGAATGATAATGGTGTCCCAAGTCACCGGTTAATCCCGAATCCGAGGAATTTTGACTCATAAAAATGTCTGCGAAGCAAAGATCCGGATAAGGAACTCTATTAACCCGGGAGAAGGTGTTAGGCATTCCCGAGTTCCGTGGTTTTAGCACGGTCGCTCAATTGTCGTTCCTGACTCTTGCTTGACTTAATCACAGATTTTTAACAACATATAGTGCTTTTTTACATTAAGTATTATTTTTTTAGAGAATTTGCGGCATCGCGAAAACACGCCTCGAGTCATACCGCAACCAGTACGCCTATGACTTTCGGTGTATTTCAGCTTTGCCGAGATTTGGATTTGAGTCGCACCAAGTGCACACTCGTTCAATGGAAGGTATATTAAAATCGTGCCCTAAAATAGTCTATCGGTTTTCAATTGTTTTGGGTAAGACTATGGAATTAGCTAGTAGTCTTCCCGAGTCTAATTGTATTAAAACATTACTAAATGGGGGCCCCGCTTGTTTAAAGTCGGGCGAGGCTCATCCCAAGTTAATTTTAAAGTTCAATCCTAAGAAGTATATACTATGCTTTTCTAATCGTGTTTTTTCCCTTAACCGATTTTTACACTAAGTATTCCAGGCCCATCGGGTTTTGATATTTAATGGGGGCCTGGTCTCTTCATTCGATTAACCGGATCAGCATTGAGCCAGCCCAGGCCTTAAAGCCCAGGCAGTCTTCAGGCTTGCACTTGACCACTTCGACAGAGTTCATGACGCAGTTTAAGCCCGTTTTTATATAACAGATTCAGACTATATTGAAATAACCAAAAGTTGAAACGTAAACAAAACAATGATGTAAAATAGAATGAATTCAAAATGTTTTATTCATTAAAAGAGAAATCAGTATACAATCTATCAACAAATCATGAATCAATTATCTACTATACCCCGGACTAGAGTTAAAAGACTCTTTTATGATCTCGACTTTTATTAATAAATTGATACTAACATCTACATTAGCTACTAGTTGAAAATTCTAAGGAAGAACAATTCGATTATATATGTTGCTTGAAGAACAGTTAAGTTAATTACCTATTGATCATCTAAGGCTAAAGGGAATCATGCATAGGTTTGTACAATCACACTACTGGTTTTACTGAATCAATCCTATTAGATATTACAAGTCAGGTTGATGCATTATTTAACTCTTTCCTCCCCAAATTACTCAGATTCTAACTTAGATCCACAAAATTAACTAGCTATACGAGTGATGACTTTATAAATCAGTTTTTCAAATACACAAACCCAATATCTAATCCAATTGTCTTCACGGCTTAAGCATTACTAAACCACTGATTTTACTAAGATTTAAATCCTACTTACGTTTATGTACAGATTCAAGCCAGTGTAGTTAACTATGTGAGTTCATTTTTATGAAGAAGCTTACTATGAATAATTAGCGATTTTTGCAGAAAAGTGATATGCTAATTTATGTTTTAGGAGTTTTTACCTAATTAAACTAAGTGATAAGCTACTGCTACTATACTACTACTATTATACTACATACTCTATCACTAAGCTATTACATCGTTTGTTTGATTTCTATTTTTCAGCTACTACATACCACAACAATAAACAAATTACAATTATAAACTATAAACTATAGAACAACATGAATTTAAACTGGATCTCCATTTTTATTTCATCAGGAACGTCAATACAACATCATTCATAAGAGAAGTGTACCTGGTTTTGAAAGGAATGGAAGATGGAAAATCAACAGGGCGGTGAAAATACAACAACAACAACAGTAACAACCAACAGTAGCTTCAACACCTCAATCCCGAAAATTCCAGCAATACGGAAAAAAAAAACCAGTAAAAAATAGAAAAGAAAAATATATTCCAGATTTTCTCTTTGTTTTGTCTTTCTAGCTTTGAACTCTTTTCAATTCTCAAAAGAAACTCTCAAAAATTGAATTTTTTGCCGTGTATACTTCGATGTCCAGAGTGTATATCGAGTGTATACCACAGCAGGGAATTTTTTTTATTTTTTTCTTCTCTTCCTATTTTTCCTCTCTTTTTTTTCCACCCCCTTTTTTTCATAAATCTTCTCTTCTATTTATAGGCAAGAATTTCGAAAATTTTCAGATCTTTTATTAAAAAGAAAATATTTTTTTAATTTAAAGAAAACCCACTAATCCATGTTTTCCTCTCCTTGTTTTCTTCCTTGATTTCCTTGCCCCCCACTACTTTATGTCATGTAATTATGATTATTTTTTGCTAAAAAAATCTGAAATTTTCTTCTTGGGCCAAGGGGTTTTGGGTTGGGTAAGGTTTCTTAGGATTGGGCTTGTAACTTAATTTGCAAGATGGCCCAATCCAATTTTTTTTCTATTTTGTTCTTCTCCATTATTCAACTTCCTAATTAATAAAGCCCAAAATACTAAGATTAATTTATAAAAACTAAAATTATCTTGAAATACTAATCTCATAATAATAATTGTCACCTAATTTTAAATGGTAATTAAAATACAATCACACAATTTGGACATTAAAGGCTAAAATGCAAAAGATGCCTATTTTTGTGATTTTCATTTTTGTAAGATAAAATTAATTATTCCTAATTGTAGAATTAAATCTTAAATGCAAATGCGATATATATATATATATATATATATATATATATAAATCCTAAATGCAAATGCGATATATATATATATATATATATATATATATATATATATATATATATTGTCATTATTTTTTAAAAATGACACTAAATTCACAACAATTGCAAACAACACAAAACTCTTTTATTTTGAATTTTTGGGAGTAATTCTCATATAGGGCAAAAATCACGTGCTCACAGCTGCCCCTCTTTGCGCGTAAACACGAAGAGTTTCTGTGCAAAGACAAGTGAGCGGATACGAGCGATTTTTGCCCATTTGAGCACTCCGTGAGAAGCATTTTATTTTCAAAATTTTGACCGAACCTTTGCTTCAAGAGGTTTCCTACATATCCCTGGCTAAAAGGGAATCAGGTCAATGTAGTTCGGAAAATTTTGGTAGCTGGGACTACCAAGGAAACTGCGATTTTTTGCTGTTACTGTTGCTGCTGTTGCGGTTACTGCTTGTTGACCTCCTTATTACACCGGGGGAATGTAAAATGAAGAAGTTATTCTAAGCTATGATTCTACAATTACAATTATTCCTATCCTAGCTTTTGTTTGCTTCTCCTTGTCTCTTTTTCTTTGATTTTTTGAGATGCTCACTCTCCCTTTTTGTTGATTTTCTTTCTTGTTTTCCTCTTCTTCTTTTTTTGATTTTCAATGGTACTTCTTGCCCTCGAGCTGAACCTGATCAAAACAAAAACAACAAACTACTTTTTTTCTTTTTCTGCCCCAGTGTGGGCTTTTAGCTATATAAACCATGATGTGCAGAAATATATTCCCGTATTTGAAGGTGGGCGCCTAACAGAAATTAAACGTGCAATGCAAATGCAGAAATATATTCCCGTATTTGAAGGTGGGCACCTGACAGAAATTAAACGTGCAATGCGATGCAGAAAAGTATTCCCGTATTCGAAGGTGGGCACCTAACAGAATTTAAACGTGCAATGCGATGCAGAAAAGTATTCCCGTATTCGAAGGTGGGCACCTAACAGAATTTAAACGTGCAATGCGAATGCAGAAAATATTCCCGTATTAGAAGGTGGGCGCCTAACGGAATTTAAACGTGCAATGCGAATGCAGAGAAAATATTCCCGTATTTGAAGGTGGGCGCCTAACAGAATTTAAACGTGCAATGCGATACAGAAAAGTATTCCCGTATTTGAAGGTGGGCGCCTAACGAAATTAAACGTGCAATGCGATGCAGAAAAGTATTCCCGTATTTGAAGGTGGGCGGCTAACAGAAATTAAACGTGCAATGCGATACAGAAAATATTCCCGCAGCCTGAGGACTGGGGAGTGGATTTTCAAGGATGCTACCTTCCTCTTTTTGGTATTTTCTTTTACGCGCCTAACAGAAATGAAACGTGCAATGCGATGCAGAAAATATTCCCGTATTTGAAGGTGGGCGCCTAACTGAATTTAAACGTGCAATGCGATGCAGAAAATATTCCCGTATTAGAAGGTGGGCGCCTAACAGAATTGAAACGTGCAATGCGATGCAGAAAAGTATTCCCGTATTTGAAGGTGGGCGCCTAACAGAATTGAAACGTGCAATGCGATGCAAAAAATATTCCCGTATTAGAAGGTGGGCGCCTAACAGAATTGAAACGTGCAATGCGATGCAGAAAAGTATTCCCGTATTTGAAGGTGGGCGCCTAACAGAAATTAAACGTGCAATGCGATGCAGAAAATATTCCCGTATTTGAAGGTGGGCGCCTAACAGAATTTAAACGTGCAATGCGAATGCAGAAAATATTCCCGTATTTGAAGGTTGTCGACTCTCTTTTTTTGATAATTTTCTTGTTTTTCTTGATCTTGAACTGAACCTGCTTAAAACAAAACAACAAACTACCCTCTTTTTTTCTTTTTCTGCCCCAGTGTGGGCTTTTTAACTGTATAAACCATGATGTGCAAAAATATTCCCGTATTTGAAGGTGGGCGCCTAACAGAATTTAAACGTGCAATGCGAATGCAGAAAAGTATTCCCGTATTAGAAGGTGGGCGCCTAACTGAAATTAAACGTACAATGCGATGCAGAAAATATTTCCGTATTAGAAGGTGGGCGCCTAACAGAATTTAAACGTGCAATGCGAATGCAGAAAATATTCCCGTATTTGAAGGTGGGCACCTAACAGAAATTAAACGTGCAATGCGAAATGCAAAAAATATTCCCGTATTAGAAGGTGGGCGCCTAACGAAATTTAAACGTGCAATGCGATGCAGAAAATATTCCCGTATTAGAAGGTGGGTGCCTAACAGAAATGAAACGTGCAATGCGATGCAGAAAATATTCCCGTATTTGAAGGTGGGCGCCTAACTGAATTTAAACGTGCAATGCGATGCAGAAAATATTCCCGTATTAGAAGGTGGGCGCCTAACGGAATTGAAACGTGCAATGCGATGCAGAAAAGTATTCCCGTATTTGAAGGTGGGCGCCTAACAGAATTGAAACGTGCAATGCGATGCAGAAAATATTCCCGTATTAGAAGGTGGGCGCCTAACAGAATTGAAACGTGCAATGCGATGCAGAAAAGTATTCCCGTATTTGAAGGTGGGCGCCTAACAGAATTGAAACGTGCAATGCGATGCAGAAAAGTATTCCCGTATTTGAAGGTGGGCGCCTAACAGAATTGAAACGTGCAATGCGATGCAGAAAAGTATTCCCGTATTTGAAGGTGGGCGCCTAACGGAATTGAAACGTGCAATGCGATGCAGAAAATATTCCCGTATTAGAAGGTGGGCGCCTAACAGAATTGAAACGTGCAATGCGAATGCAGAAAATATTCCCGTATTTGAAGGTGGGCGCCTAACAGAATTTAAACGTGCAATGCGATGCAGAAAATATTCCCGTATTTGAAGGTGGGCGCCTAACCTGAATTTAAACGTGCAATGCGATGCAGAAAATATTCCCGTATTAGAAGGTGGGCGCCTAACGGAATTGAAACGTGCAATGCGATGCAGAAAAGTATTCCCGTATTTGAAGGTGGGCGCCTAACAGAATTGAAACGTGCAATGCGATGCAGAAAATATTCCCGTATTAGAAGGTGGGCGCCTAACAGAATTGAAACGTGCAATGCGATGCAGAAAATATTCCCGTATTTGAAGGTGGGCGCCTAACTGAATTTAAACGTGCAATGCGATGCAGAAAATATTCCCGTATTAGAAGGTGGGCGCCTAACAGAATTGAAACGTGCAATGCGATGCAGAAAAGTATTCCCGTATTTGAAGGTGGGCGCCTAACTGAATTTAAACGTGCAATGCGATGCAGAAAATATTCCCGTATTAGAAGGTGGGCGCCTAACGGAATTGAAACGTGCAATGCGATGCAGAAAAGTATTCCCGTATTTGAAGGTGGGCGCCTAACGGAATTGAAACGTGCAATGCGATGCAGAAAAGTATTCCCGTATTTGAAGGTGGGCGCCTAACAGAAATTAAACGTGCAATGCGAATGCAGAAAATATTCCCGTATTAGAAGGTGGGCGCCTAACAGAAATTAAACGTGCAATGCGAATGCAGAAAAGTATTCCCTCAGCCTGAGGACTGGGGAGCAGATTTTAAAAGATGTTACCTTCCTCTTTTTGGTATTTTCTTTTTTTTTCTTACCAACTTATCTCTTGCCTGTGAATTTTCTCCACTTATTCGGCAGACTTTCTCTTTTTGGTATTTTAAATTTTCCACATTGGTCACATTCACTTTAAAGTGATTAGTGACGGTTTGTTCCTGCATGAAACAAAATTTATTAGATATAAACTGCTGGCAACTGGCATCTGCCGTCCCCACTTCTTATTGCTTCCTTTATTTTTGCTTTTTCATGTTGCATGGCTTTTGACTTCTCGTCCCTTGGAGACTCTTTTTGTATTTTTCTCATTTCTCCATTTTTGTTTTGTTTTCTTTTTTCTTTGGCCATGTTTGCCAAGCTTCTTTATTCCTTTCCCCAATCTTCTATCCTTTCTGATCCAGTGTTGTTTCAACTTCCGTTATCGGGAGCCGGTAGTTAGCTCTCAAAAGGGTAAACAATGAAATGCAGAAAAAATGAAAGAAAGGTAAGGGTATTTTGGAGAGATGACAGAACTTATCTGGGTATTTGCCGGCTGATTCCGCTGACCATGCCATGTATTTAAACTCTGACCCAGTTCGTTCCAATCGTTATTCAGACTCCGAATTGCCTTTAACCCAAACCGATACTCTCTTTTGTTGTTTTTTTCTCTTTTCTGATAGTCCCCATGATCGCCTTACGGTGCCTCGAAAGGTTTTCACCAATAAGACTCTCTCATTTATTCTCTCAACCTCACAATCGTCTCACAGTGCCGATTAAGGTTTTCACTGATGAGACTCTCTCATTTTATTTCTCTCAACCTCACAATCGTCTCACAGTGCCGGCTAAGGTTTTCACCGATGAGACTCTCTCATTTTTTATATTTTCTTCTTTCATTTTTTCCTTTTGTATTTTGTTTTCTGTACCACGGGTATTATCCGACGCTTCGCTCCTCCTTCGTTGTATTTGTTATCATTTCAAAATTGATCAGAAGGTCTTTCTTTGGACTGTAACGTGGCTTTTGGGTGGGTTAAGAAAGAAAGATATAAAGGCTCAAAATTTCAACGAGGGTTAAAAATATTTACCACTCTCGGAATTATTAAACATAACTTCTGCCCCAGTTTCAATATGTGGGGAATTTTTGGATTTTTTCTTTATTGTGACTGAACCTCAGAGAGGCTGCCTACGTACCCTTTCGGGATCAAGTCAGACGTAGTTCATCCAACTTTACAAGTTAGATGGATTTCTTTTTTGACTTTTTCCCGATTTTTGTCTTTTTCTCTTTCTCTTTTTTTTCATCATTTTTCATTTTTTTTTTCTGTCATTTCATTTTTCATTCTAGCAATTTTGATCTTATTGCACTAGAGCGATTCCGAGAGAGGGATATGAAAGAATTCATTCATTAAGGCTCGAAGGGGCTATCAATGGATAAAGTGTTTGGATAGAGAATAAAATGCCTTCGTCGTTTCAATTCCAAAATCACAACAAAATACAAAACATACAATTGAAAAGGAATCATACATAGTATCTTTTGACCGCATCCGAATTGATAGCAGTCTCTACGCACTTTCCTTCAACATCCGTTAAATATAATGCTCCATTGGACAACACCCGTGATACCACGAACGGTCCCTGCCAATTCGGCGCAAACTTTCCTTCTGCCTCTGCCCAATGTGGTAAAATACGCATCGCAACCAAAATGAGCCTATGCCTATTGGAAGCTGTTGGCTCTATCGGACCAATAACATTTATGCCCCTGTTTCAAAGCAAAGAAAAATATGTTAGTTTAAATGCGGTGGTTGGTTGTGGCCTTGAACTTTGATGGCGACCGCTTTCCACCCGAGCGCCTTGCCTGCTCACCGACTATCCATTTTCACTTCTTCTTTGTTCAAAATCAAACTCTCTTTAGGTATGTATATTGTTCCTTTCTTGACGGATCCCATAAACTTCGATCTCGATTCCTTTGATGACTCCACTTGACAGCCTTTGGTCTTCCTCTTGTTAAAAGACATACCCCCTCTCTGTTCGAACCCCGTACTTCCATTTGCTATATTTTCCCTGAGTTGGCACCTTGCCGACCCTTGTGTCTTGCATGATCCTCATTGCACATGTTGCTCTTGTGGGCTTAAATCACCGGCCTTATCATTCCCTGACCTACGACGATTGTCGTGTTGGCTAAATCCCATCTTGTGCAATTGGAAAGCTTGGTGGCAAATTTTGAAATCATTTCTATACTTGTTATGACCTGATTGACTCGATAAGAGGGAGAGTAAAACAAAGTGTGAAGAATAAAAAAGAAAATACAATTCCTAACAAGAAACCTACAGACGAATGACCTAACGGATTTTGAATACCGACTCTAGCGACCTTGACACGCACTTTTGGCCTTCTCCGTATAGCAAAGTTGATGTTCAACTCTTGTTGCAAAGTTCTGCTGTGAAACCGGTCTTTACTACTTCATTTTTTTTTGATCTGATCCTTAGTCGACTTGCAGCGCCCGTAGGGTTTTCGCCAACAAGCCTCTCTCATTTGATCTTCCTTTCTTTCAACTCACCGTCGCCTTATGGTGCCCGTGCGGGTTTTCACCGATACGACTCTCTCATTTTGACTTCTCTCATCTTGGAGTCTCGTGGTGGTTTGAGTTCTTCACTCTTCTTTGTTCGGACTGGAGTGTTGCCCCTGATGCGATTGACCTTTGTTCGCTTGACTCGGCATTTCTTGAAGATTGATCGGAAGGTCTCCATTTGGACCGTAATGCAGGCTTTTGGATGGGGTTTAGAAAAAGGGATTTAAAGGCTCAAAATATTTCAATGTGGGTTAAAGATTACAACTTTCGGAATCTTATTTCTTCAACAACCATAACTTCTGCCCCAGTTTCCTTCTTGGGGGATTTTTTTTAGATTTTCGGATTTTTCATTTATTGTGACTGAACCTCAGTGAGGCTGCCTACGTACCCTTTCGGGATCAAGTCAGACGTAGTTCAGATCATAAGATCGCTTCCTTGTTGCGATTTGACTTCTCCCGATTTTCTTTTTTTTTTCTTTTCTTTTTTTTTCTTTTTCTTCTTTTTTTTTTCATTTGATTTATCCGCCCAATCCTCAATTTTTGTTGTCGATTCCAAAAGAGGGATATGAAAGAAAATATAATAAGGCTCGAAGGGATAACAATGGATAAAGTGTTTGGATAGCCGAATAAAATGCCTTCGTCATTCCAATCTTCGAGACCTACCAAGTACAAACTACACATTTAAATACCTTTCGACCGATTCACATATTCGCCTTCGGTATTTAACGATTCTCAGTGCCATTGGGCAACGATCTCGATACCACGAATGGTTCCTTAGCTTTGGGGTATTTTTGCCTTTGGCTTTAAGTTGATGATGCATTTCCAAGGCATTTTCTTTATGTTACGCTTTCCCCAATGTTCACTTGATTCCGGCTTCACACTATTCCAATATGTTTTTATTTCTTCCGAGTATCATTACATCTTCAACATTGTTTCATTGACTTTTAAAAACCAGGCTTAGAATTATGTGCATGTCATGTTGCTAAAGTCAGTATGAGAAAAAATGCAAAGTGATCAGAAATGGACTGACTAGGAATGATGGGAAACAAAGAGTTGTACTAAACCGATGGGTTGAAACAACAACAAAACGAACCAGACTAGACTAGAATTACAAACCTAGACGGCACTAAACAATTTTTATTACTAAACAAAGCAAAGATAGAAGGGTTTTGACTCTCAAGACAATGTCCGGATTACAACCCTGAAATAACCCGGGTAACAGAAACGACACCAAAATAAAACTACCAAAACTCCAAGAGTTGGAGCACCTTCCAAATTGACAAGCTTGGCATCTTAGCCACTGTATTCTGCATTAAGATCGCTTTCTATTTCAATATCCTCGGCTTCCAAAGAAAAATCTCTTCACCCTCGTCATCGGGCATCGTCCCCACAAAATGTGCAACGTCACATGCAGGTAGAGGATCTTGTGTAATGTTCAGGGTGCCAGTGTCTTGGACCGCAATCATTCCTGCCTGAATCATTCTTTCTATTTCCTCTTTCAAATTCCAACATCTTTCAACATCATACCCCTGAGCATTGGAGTGGTATACACATCGTGCAGCAGGATCGAAGCTTATTGCAAGAGGGTTTGGAATACATCTGGCGAGCGGCTTAATCAAGCCAACATGATTCAACCTTTCGAACAAACTCGCATAAGATTCTCCGATAGGGGTGAAAGCCTTCTCTCGCTTCAGCAACCTTTCCTCCCTAAACGCCTTGTTTGGCTTGAAACCTGACCCAGGGGGTTTCCGGTATGTTTGTGGGGGTTGGTAGGCTTTTTGTGGAATTGGGTACCTGGAAGGTGAAGTACGATTTTGGGTGCCCCGGGGAGAGTAGTGGGGTTGGGGATAGAAGTAGTGTTGGGAAAGCATAGCTGGGGGACGAGTAATTGAGCTACTCGAGTGGCTAGAAAGGCTGCGATAGGCGGGTATATTTGGCATCGGGTTCAATGTAAGGACCGGGTCCATGAAACTAGGTGGTGGCGGGGGTGGTGCTTTTCCATCCATCCATGCCTGATACATTTCAACCACGTGTTGTCTTAATATTTTGACTTCTTCTACTAACATGTGGTTCCGTTCAACCGGCTGTTGTCGGGAACCGGTACCAACCCACTCAGTCTTGAGATTCTCTGCCATTGTCCTCTGACGTTGTATCATAGGGAAGAGTTATTTTGGAACCACAACCAACCACCTTTCTGAAAATGCACACAACAAAACGAAGCCAGCATGTCAGCATTAAGGTATTCCGCTTATTGATTTCCCTTTTTTTTTTTGCTATTTTCTTTTCTTTTTTCCTTTTTGTGATTTTTTTTTTCATTTTTTTTTTCATTTTCATTTTTCATTTTTTTTTATGGAAATGGAAATGGATATGGTCGAATCCTATGTGGATTGCCTACGTATCATGACCCCGCATGAATCAGACCGAGCGTAGTTCTTGCAAATTAATGCAAGAAATAAAGAGATGTTTATTTGATTTTTTTTTCTTTTAAGGAAAATTACAGAAACTGACTCCCACTACAAACTTGAAAAACTTTCACATTTTGTACTGGAGATTTCTACAAGAATAAGAATATTTTTGGCGTCAATTATGACTATTTCTACAAAATTGGCCACATAATGGCTTATTTTACAAAATGACTATATTTGCAAAATTTATTTAAGAAAGATAAACTTGAAAATTTCATATCCTGTGGCTCATGGGGCGTCGTTCGGCATCACCATAAACCAACACAAGACTATTTTCATAAATTGGCCATATAATGGCTTATTTAGACAAAATGGCTCTTTTTTTTCAAATTTTTTTATCCTGGGGGCCTATGGGGCATCGTTCAGCACCGACACAGGCCAACACAAGACTGAGGAAGTTAAAATGCAAAAATGTGGCTATTTCAGCAAAATTCCGGCCATGTAATGGCTTATTTGACAGAGTGGATATTTTTTGAAAAGTTGAGCGATGACTCAAACTTAATTTTGCGGATACGGCCTTTCGACATTTCCGCGAGAGAATATTTCAAGGCTATGCCCGCAAATTATTTAAAATGACTCAAAGTGGCTATTCTTGCAAAAACGACCTTCCGGCGTCCTTTTGAGGGATATTCGGCTTATTTTAAGCAAGAATAGCATCACCCGACTTATTTATAATAAAAATAAAAAATTTGACATTTTTTGTTATTTTTGCAAAAGGGGTGTGAACCCGAACTTGATTTTGCGGTTATGGCCTTGCAACATTTCCACAAGGAATATTTCAAGGCCATTATTCAAAAAGAAAAAGAAAATACTTCAAAGTGGCCATTTTTGCAAAAACAGCCTTCCGGCGTCCTTACGGAACATTCGGCTATTTTCAAAAACGGCATCACTTTGATTTTATAGACAAAATTAAACACACATTTTTTTTATTTTTCGAAAGGGGTGGTTGGACCCGATGAGGGTTGCCTACGTATCCCACCTAATGGCGAGAATCAAACCTGCGTAGTTCGGTCAGATTATTTGACCAATTATTTCAACAAAAACTGTTCCACCTTTCTTTTTTTTTCAAATTTTCAAATTTTTCGGATACCTATTTCCTATAGATCTTATTTTTCTCTCTCTTTTTTTTTTCTTTTCAACAATTTTTCTACCCTCGGGATTTCCGCCGGTCCGCATAACGATCAAGGACAATAAAAATGCAACACATAACATGCTCGGTCTTTCCAATACCGGGTCACCTGTCCTAGACGGACCCAACCCCTGTGTTGAGTCCCCTAAGTCAAATATGATGCAAATAATCGTCCTAGACCTATGTTCAAAATCTTACGGTTTCATAGAGTGCTAGACCGTGTACCCGAGCGGACAACTCGAATCGAGGAGGGGCTACGTACCGGTGACCCGCGGAGTCAATCGGCTTTGTAACTTATCCGGCCTCTATTTTCTTAATTTAAGGTGACTTTAACAGAAAGGGGAGTCTCAACCAGTAAGCACATCCCCGGGGCGAAGAGAGAAAGGTTTTCGGCACAATTTTATATACAATTCACACAATATCAAAGCGATAAAGCACATAACATGTTGTTCAAATCATATAATGAAGTCAAACAATAACGCGAACGGCAATTCTAAGGAGCTCGAGTTCTTAAACCCTGAAACCGAGGTTCGGGGTTGGGATCCCCAGCAGAGTCGCCAGAGCTGTCACACCTCCCTTTTTACTACCCCACTTTTGGGAAAATAAGCATATAAATACGCTCGTAGGGTATACCCCGACGCTCAAATATCCGAAATGGATAAAATAACGTAAGGGAAGGAGTTTTTCCAATTAAAGGACAATCGGTTCGGGATTTTATTGAGATTAATCAGAGTCGCCACTTGGGAATGATAATGGTGTCCCAAGTCACCGGTTAATCCCGAATCCGAGGAATTTTGACTCATAAAAATGTCTGCGAAGCAAAGATCCGGATAAGGAACTCTGTTAACCCGGGAGAAGGTGTTAGGCATTCCCGAGTTCCGTGGTTTTAGCACGGTCGCTCAATTGTCGTTCCTGACTCTTGCTTGACTTAATCACAGATTTTTAACAACATATAGTGCTTTTTTACATTAAGTATTATTTTTTTAGAGAATTTGCGGCATCGCGAAAACACGCCTCGAGTCATACCGCAACCAGTACGCCTATGACTTTCGGTGTATTTCAGCTTTGCCGAGATTTGGATTTGAGTCGCACCAAGTGCACACTCGTTCAATGGAAGGTATATTAAAATCGTGCCCTAAAATAGTCTATCGGTTTTCAATTGTTTTGGGTAAGACTATGGAATTAGCTAGTAGTCTTCCCGAGTCTAATTGTATTAAAACATTACTAAATGGGGGCCCCGCTTGTTTAAAGTCGGGCGAGGCTCATCCCAAGTTAATTTTAAAGTTCAATCCTAAGAAGTATATACTATGCTTTTCTAATCGTGTTTTTTCCCTTAACCGATTTTTACACTAAGTATTCCAGGCCCATCGGGTTTTGATATTTAATGGGGGCCTGGTCTCTTCATTCGATTAACCGGATCAACATTGGGCCAGCCCGGGCCTTAAAGCCCAGGCAGTCTTCAGGCTTGCACTTGACCACTTCGACAGAGTTCATGACGCAGTTTAAGCCCGTTTTTATATAACAGATTCAGACTATATTGAAATAACCAAAAGCTGAAACGTAAACAAAACAATGATGTAAAATAGAATGAATTCAAAATGTTTTATTCATTAAAAGAGAAATCAGTATACAATCTATCAACAAATCATGAATCAATTATCTACTATACCCCGGACTAGAGTTAAAAGACTCTTTTATGATCTCGACTTTTATTAATAAATTGATACTAACATCTACATTAGCTACTAGTTGAAAATTCTAAGGAAGAACAATTCGATTATATATGTTGCTTGAAGAACAGTTAAGTTAATTACCTATTGATCATCTAAGGCTAAAGGGAATCATGCATAGGTTTGTACAATCACACTACTGGTTTTATTGAATCAATCCTATTAGATATTACAGGTCAGGTTGATGCATTATTTAACTCTTTCCTCCCCAAATTACTCAGATTCTAACTTAGATCCACAAAATTAACTAGTTATACGAGTGATGACTTTATAAATCAGTTTTTCAAATACACAAACCCAATATCTAATCCAATTGTCTTCACGGCTTAAGCATTACTAAACCACTGATTTTACTAAGATTTAAATCCTACTTACGTTTATGTACAGATTCAAGCCAGTGTAGTTAACTATGTGAGTTCATTTTTATGAAGAAGCTTACTATGAATAATTAGCGATTTTTGCAGAAAAGTGATATGCTAATTTATGTTTTAGGAGTTTTTACCTAATTAAACTAAGTGATAAGCTACTGCTACTATACTACTACTATTATACTACATACTCTATCACTAAGCTATTACATCGTTTGTTTGATTTCTATTTTTCAGCTACTACATACCACAACAATAAACAAATTACAATTATAAACTATAAACTATAGAACAACATGAATTTAAACTGGATCTCCATTTTTATTTCATCGGGAACGTCAATACAGCATCATTCATAAGAGAAGTGTACCTGGTTTTGAAAGGAATGAAAGATGGAAAATCAACAGGGCGGTGAAAATACAGCAACAACAACAGTAACAACCAGCAGTAGCTTCAACACCTCAATCCCGAAAATCCCAGCAATACGGAGAAAAAAAAAACCAATAAAAAATAGAAAAGAAAAATATATTCCAGATTTTCTCTTTGTTTTGTCTTTCTAGCTTTGAACTCTTTTCAATTCTCAAAAGAAACTCTCAAAAATTGAATTTTTTGCCGTGTATACTTCGATGTCCAGAGTGTATATCGAGTGTATACCACAGCAGGGAATTTTTTTTATTTTTTTCTTCTCTTCCTATTTTTCCTCTCTTTTTTTTCCACCCCCTTTTTTCATAAATCTTCTCTTCTATTTATAGGCAAGAATTTCGAAAATTTTCAGATTTTTTATTAAAAAGAAAATATTTTTTTAATTTAAAGAAAACCCACTAATCCATGTTTTCCTCTCCTTGTTTTCTTCCTTGATTTCCTTGCCCCCCACTACTTTATGTCATGTAATTATGATTATTTTTTGCTAAAAAAATCTGAAATTTTCTTCTTGGGCCAAGGGGTTTTGGGTTGGGTAAGGTTTCTTAGGATTGGGCTTGTAACTTAATTTGCAAGATGGCCCAATCCAATTTTTTTCTATTTTGTTCTTCTCCATTATTCAACTTCCTAATTAATAAAGCCCAAAATACTAAGATTAATTTATAAAAACTAAAATTATCTTGAAATACTAATCTCATAATAATAATTGTCACCTAATTTTAAATGGTAATTAAAATACAATCACACAATTTGGACATTAAAGGCTAAAATGCAAAAGATGCCTATTTTTGTGATTTTCATTTTTGTAAGATAAAATTAATTATTCCTAATTGTAGAATTAAATCCTAAATGCAAATGCGATATATATATATATATATATATATATATATATATATATATATATATATATATATATATATATTTTAAAAATGACACTAAATTCACAACAATTGCAAACAACACAAAACTCTTTTATTTTGAATTTTTGGGAGTAATTCTCATATTGGGCAAAAATCACGTGCTCACAACAACTACCCAGTATGTTCCCACAAAGTGGGGTCTGGGGAGGGTAATACGTACACAGGCCTTACCCCTACCCGAAAGGGTAGAGAGGCTGTTTCCGGCCGACCCTCGGCTCAGAAAAGGAGAGAGAAAATCAACAAACAAAACACAACAAAACAAAACAATGTTAGTAAATCCGGGATAAATCAAATAAGTAATTATCTAAACATAAAACCAAAAGTAGAATGACATGCAATAATACCAATCGGTTACTACCACAAGAGGCACAATACAATACATTAATTAACTATAGAGGTCGCTACCAAACCCCACTCAGCCCCTAACAGAAGTACTAAGAATTCTAGAAGGCCCTACCCTACAACCCTAATACTAGACCTCCAAACTTTCCTATCAAGGGTCATGTCCTCGGAAATCCCCATTCTAGCCAAATCCTGCCTAATCACCTCACCCCAATACCTCTTAGGCCTCCCTCTGCCTCGACTCGCGCCAACCACCGCCAGTCGCTCACAACTCCTCACCGGTGCATCAGGGCTTCTCCTCCGCACATGCCCAAACCACCTGAGTCTCGCTTCTCGCATCTTCTCATCCACCGGGGCCACCCCCACCTTCTCCCGAATAACTTCATTCTTAATCTTATCTAATCTGGTGAGCCCGCACATCCACCTGAGCATCCTCATCTCCGCAACTCTCATTCTCTGGACATGAGAGTTCTTCACAGGCCAGCACTCCACCCCATACAACATGGCAGGTCTAACCACCGCTCTATAAAACTTCCCCTTGAGTTTCTGTGGAACTTTCTTGTCACACAAGACTCCTGATGCGAGCCTCCACTTCAACCACCTCGCTCCTATACGGTGAGTGACATCCCCGTCAATCTCTCCGTCCCCTTGAATCACTGATCCAAGATATCCTGAAACTGTCCCTCTTGGCTATGACCTGAGATCCCAGCTTCACGTCCCAGCCTACTACGCTCGACTCGGCGCTAAACTTGCACTCTAGATATTCTGTCTTAGACCTGCTTAGTTTAAAACCCTTAGACTCGAGGGTCTGTCTCCAGACCTCCAACCTCGCATTAACACCAGCCCTCGTCTCGTCTATCAAGACTATGTCGTCAGCAAAGAGCATACACCATGGCACATCCCCTCGAATATGGCGAGTTAGAGCATCCATTACCAAGGCAAATAAGAGAGGGCTTAGCGCAGATCCTTGATGTAGCCCCATAACCACCGGAAAATGGTCCGAGTCGCCACCCACCGTCCTAACCCTAGTCTTGGCTCCATCATACATGTCTTTGATCACTCTGATGTAGGCTTCTGGCACGCTCTTCGCCTCCAAGCATCTCCACAGAACCTCTCTAGGGACCTTATCGTACGCCTTCTCCAAGTCGATAAACACCATATGCAGGTCCTTCCTCTTATCCCTGAACAGTTCCACCACCCTCCTCACAAGGTGGATAGCTTCTGTAGTAGAGCGACCCGGCATGAAACCAAACTGGTTCACAGATATAGATGACATCTCCCTCACCCTCGCCTCGATCACCCTCTCCCAGACCTTCATGGTGTGACTTATTAATTTGATACCCCTATAGTTGTTGCAACACTGGATATCCCCTTTGTTTTTGTACAAGGGAACCACTGTACTCCATCTCCACTCCTCCGGCATCCTCTTGGTCCTAAAGATCACATTGAACAACCTGGACAACCACTCCACTCCCGACCTACCCATGCATTTCCAAAACTCCACCGGAATTTCGTCTGGCCCAGTCGCTCGACCCCTACTCATCCTACGCAACGCCCTCAAGACCTCCTCCTCCTCAATGCGCCTGCAGTGGCCGAGGTCTCTAGGACACTCTGAATGCCCCAGCTCCCCTAGCTCTAAGACTCGGTCCCCCTCTTCGTTAAGCAGCTCCAGATATATAAAGTATAAATGAAAGTCCTTTGAAATATATATCTGTACTAAGTTCAATCCATTGTCACAGATAAGTAGTATGTAGAGGTCTAATCTGAACACACTAACTAATCTATCTATGTAAGTAAACCAAGAAAATGTAAACATAATGTTTGCACAGACTTTTCCAACCAAACAAAGCACTTTCATCCACTCATTTGGAGTACTCAACCAGTCCAAAACTAACTTTCATCCACTCATTTGGAGTACTCAACCAGTCCAAAACTAAGCACAGATTTTCCACCCTAGTTTTAACATGGTAGCAGCCTCCATACTCCGGCGCTCTACTTAACAAAAGTTTAAGCCGGAAACATGAAAGAACTTAGGACTTGTATCAAGATTCCATTATCAAGTAGTCCATCAGATCAGCTATCCAAAAAGAGTACCTGAATATGCTCACAGTTGCATTCGTAAAATCTTTTGAGCCTCGTTAAAGTATTGAGGGACAATGTTACAATTTGCAAGAATCAAGTGAAAGGCTTTGTAACAATATCAAAACAGAATGGAGACTAATGAACCATGAATCACTCTTTGGTAAAAGCTGTTCAAACAACGGCAAACTGCAGATGATTAAAATGAACAGAAAATATATGACAGGGTCAGAAGATATCAATTGACAGAAGAATTGGCGGTGTTTCAAATCATCAAATGACTGATATTCTAAAAAACTGGGAAACTAGTGTTTGCAAAGTTTGATTTTGTTTTCCTTCATATCTGAACTTATAGTTAACAACAACTAGCCAGTATAGTTCCACCAAGTACGGTCTGGGGAGGGTAATACGTACTCAGGCCTACCCGAAAGGGCAGAGAGGTTGTTTCCAATCGACCCTCGGCTTAATAGAAAGAGAAGAAAGAGATGAGGAAAAAGGAAAACATTAGTGACTCCAGCATAGCTGAACTTATAGTTATCCATCATAATTATGTTATCAACACAATTAAAGTACCGAATTACCAAAAGCCTCAAATTTGTCAATCACGTCAGAGTTTTGAGAGTTTATTTCGATCAGTGTTATCAAAGGCGAAAAGCGCAAAAAAGCTTTAAGATCCGCTGGGACTTTAAGCGCAAAGCGCAAATAAAGTGTGAGCTTTAATGAAAAATGGCGCAACTGGGAAAAAAGTAAAAATATGTACATATAGTCCCAGACTAATAATTATACGTATGAATAACAAATATATGGACAAAAAAATTGCAATTTTTTTAAGATAAAGTGAAATATCAATTGTTTAATGTCGCCTTTTGAGGATTACACTCATTGGCAAGAAAAAGTATGTCGTAGAGCTTTGATGCGACATTAAAGCGTCCACAAAGCAAGGCGAAGCGCTCAACATGTTTTGAGCCTCGCTTCAGGGCTTAAGCGCTCTTTAAGAGCGCCTTTGACAACACTGATTTCGATATCAATGTTGTTTTATTTGAGCTTTCCACGAATCATCATTCATTTTCTAGACAGTAGACATTATTGTTGATAATACCATTAATCCCGTAACATAATATATACATAAAAAAGAAGAAGAAAGAAAGTTCCTACCCAAAAGCTAAGGCCTTGATATCCACAGAGTTAAAAGATTGTGAAAGCCATCATAGTTGCCCTGTAAAGCTTCAGAGCATGGCGAAAGCTCCAAAAAATCTTTTGTTCAATAATCAGACACCACGCTATAAGGTTTATGATGACTTTGGCCGGAAAATATCACTTCCTGGCATTATCTGCTTTGTATTTGGCCAGGAAGTATGGGTTCCTGGTTTTGTCTGCATTGTGTTTGGTTTTGTGAACCAGGTAGTATACAGAAATTGTTTCTGGGGCCCAACATGATTGCATATAAGCTTAAGCTTCTGTCTTTCCCTCATCCATCTTAATACTATCTTCATGTGCCTTTTGCTTGTCAAGCCTCTCAACCCAACATCCTGGAGTTTTGCAGGGGAAAAACAGTTAGGAAAGAGCAGCCTAGAGTTCTCAAAGTTAAAACAGTAGGTTCATGAGAATCAGAAAAAATGGTAACAATTTCACATAATTTTATACTCTGTGTTAAGAAGTACAGGGCAGGAAAACAAAGACTTAACCATCAACATTCCACCACAACTAGAAAGGCAATAGAACAGCTGTTAATTGTTAGTAAAGCAACTAATTGTCCTTGATATGGTAAATTAGACACTAGGAATATTCCGTAAACTTAGGGGTCATCTACCAAAAAGCCTAGTGTCAAGCCTTCAAAAAGAAACATTAGCAGGATATTAACTGAACTATTATACAGATTGTAAATTGTCTATTTAATTTCATTCTAACCGAAGGAAATCTAGCATATACACAGTTGGTGTACGTGCACCAATTGTGTCTATATAGAAAAGTATAAAATCTTATTAGAGTGATGTATAAATATAAAGTGGAGCATCCACTGCTTCTCTCTAAGATTCTGATAATTGAAGGAGAAATGTAACATACATGTGTTATCTTTTAGGTTAGAGCAGTTAATATGGCGTTTGGGCGAGTTAATGGAGTTCTTGCAAAAAACTGTACTTTCATGAACTCCCAAAGGTCACCTAAACATCCAAAAATCAACAACAACGACGACCCAATGAAATCACACTAGTGGGGTCTGGGAAGAGTAGTGTGTACGCATACCTTACACCTACCCGAAGGGGTAGAGAGCTACCCAACGGGGTAGAGAGGCTGTTTTCAAAAGAAAACTCGGCTCAAGAGGACAAAAAGACAAAAGGAGAAAGATGCAAAGTAAAAGCGATAACTAGTAAATAGGTCCGACACTGAAAAACGAAATAGTAAGACATGAGCCACCTGAACATCCAGACAGATCCATAAAAAGTAAGGCAATCCTCAGAGTAACTTTTTTCTTCTGCAATTTGAGTTTGAAGGCCTACTCTAAGCCCTGAAGAAACGAAAAAAGAAAGAAAAGGACAACTTTTCCTTTTAGTTCATTCAACTATGTCCCAAAGTTCATTTCTTTTTCACCACCACTTCGTGAAACTAACATTATCCAACATTACCACTTAGGCAGTCAATCAATCAATTAACTACATCAAAATCCAAAGCTAATTGTGCTATGCTATATGAATCAAATTGACTCTGCTCTATTCGTTCCATCTCATTCAAAGCTCAGTAATGATTCACAAGAACAGATATAAAACTTCAGAAAATGAATCAAAATTGTAAGACAATAAAGTTTCCATACAATAGTTTATTCAAATTAGAGAATTTGCAAAAACTCATTTTATGAATTACCTTGACACGTTCCCAGGTGTCAGCAATGGTGAGAGGGCCATGTTCTTTCAAAATGTCGAAAATAACCCTGGTGATAGTTTGTGTTTGCTCAGGTGGGGTTTTAAGCTCAATAGGTTTCATTTTGGGCTTTGGTTTCCTCCCTATGTACCTTATCGCTGTCGCAAACATGGTTCCTTCAATCTCTGACCTCTTGGCTATGGCGTATTTTCCTGTTTCAGAGCGGAATTTGAGTGTTATAAGCCCTAAGCTGCTGCTGTGCAAAGCAAGAGGTACTTTACGAATTGAATTAGGTACTCGAAATTTAATGACAATATTACCCTCTTTTCTGTTAACTAATTTCCCAATTTAACCTTGACAGTCCCGACGAAAATTCTATTTGTCAAATTCATGGGCATGCAGAAAATATAGATCAGTGGTCACTTCTATCTACAACTTTTGTGTACGCAATAATTATTAACATGTATATTTTTTTTGGTTTCTCACCGCTATACAGTATTCGTATTAGAACCCGATTATATTTGGATTCGCACCGTGTAGAGCCTCTTTCAGAAGTAAGCGCTCTCTATCAAGATTTTTTCATATCCAAAGCTCGAACCCGAGATCTATATATGGTCAAGGGAGGAGTAATCACTGCACTACATTCTTTGGTAATAACATGTATATCTAATATGCTTGCAACTGGACCGTAATATAATTAATCAAATAACATTAAAGATAATTGATGGACCGCATTATATTAGGCATAGGCAAACATTATATTAGGGCATGGCCTAGCTTGTTGTATATACAGAAAAGTGGGAACACCATGCTTTATGACTAGCTATATATATATATCACTCCACCTGAACAACACACTCGCAATGAACGTTTACTCACACACAACGCATAAAAAAGAAGGACTTAATTCATAGACGACTCGAATCGTTCCACTAGATCTCCAAGATGATGATAAGATGTATTCAATTGAGACTTCAATGCATCCCAGGGATCTTCTCCTTGATTTTCTCCATCATTCCCTTCTTCTCTCCTCCTTCAGTTTGTTCAGCAGCAGCAGTAGTAGTAGTTTGTGCAGTCTGTTGTTGATGATCACTTATTTCCTTCTTGTCATCATGAGTAGCGCCTCCAGTTAATGTCTCCTTTATCTTCTCCTTTATTCCCTTATTCTTCTTCCTCCTCCCTCCTTCCCCATCATCCTCCGACTGCATCGCCACAATATTATTCAACTCAATAAATATGGGTAAAAGAAATAATATAATTACACTCTTGTTTTATTTAATTAATATGACTCTCTTTTCTTTTTAGTTTATTCCAAAAAAGAATTACACGTTTCTATTTGATTATTCTTTGACTTTAATCATAGAAATGTAAAACGAAAGTTCTAAAGATATAGTTTTGATTTATGTGTATGAGTTTTTATTTCTTTCGCAACGTTTGTGTCCAGTCAAATACTGTTAAACGAAAGATATAACGATTACAGAGAACTTACAGAGCTAGAACTAGAGCTACCAGAACGACGAAGCTGTTGCTGCTCTTCATGGTGATGTTCATGGTCTTTGTTGATGGCATCAGTACCTGTAGCAGCAGGGGCGAACCCCATAGCAGTTCCTTGAGCACCAGTGGCCCCCATTTCATGAACAAGATTGCCATGTTCATCAACTAGCTGCATTTGGTTTTGGCTTGTACCGTGTTGTGCCATTTCTTTACCTTATCAAGATGTTAAACGTAAAGAAGATAATTAAGAAAAACCACACTATATCTTTGTTATTTAATAGACTTGAATAAACTTGATCTTTGTGATGGTGGAATTTGTTAATAAGAGTGTAGCCACTTATATAGGAAAAAAGAACTCCAGAAGTATTACAAGTGTCGACTGAAAAGTGGAGATGAGAATTTTAGGGTAAGAATAGCGAGCAAGGAAGCATAGAGTATTAGACAAGTGTGAATATATGGTCGGCAGGAGATAAAGATATATGGAAAACGACTTTATATTTAACTGATGAAAATTCTGAAACTTGAAGAGAAGGCGACACTTCGCCGCGTTACGCCGACCTCACTACAATATAGGGAAAGCAGAATGAGAATGGTGTACTCATAATTTTGGACTCTGATAGCTCTGAATTAGAACAGCAGATTTAACTAGCCTTAATCGTGGCATGGTTTCAGCTAGGGGTGGATATAGTTTGGATAAATTTGAAATTTCAATTTTTTGGATTTTGGTATTAGATTTTAGGATTACGGATTGGATTTAAATTTAATTTTTAAATTTTTGGATTTCGGATTAGATATTGGATTTGGTTTCTGATTTTAGGATATTCGAAAATCTAAAAAGTTTATTCTTTATATTTAGCCCATTATCCATATGTCAATAGTAATAAGCTCAATATTCTACCCATTAGACATTATCTCATGTATTCAATATTTATTACTAAATTACTGTTAGAATACTTTCTATTTGGACATGATTTTACTATTGCTGCTTCTTATTGGTCGTATTAATGTCTCTGTTGTATATTTTTATAATAATTTTATTAATTGAATACTTTATTTGGATGATTGCGGCAAGAATGGGAAACTTTTCGGGTAATTTACATCAGAACTTCATTTGGTATTTATCTTTATTTGGTATTTATTTTAGTAAAAAGTAAAATATCTCAACTTATACGCTCAAAATCGAAAATTTATAATATCCAAATCGATTAATTCGAAACTGAACTTAAAAAATTTGATCCAATTCAAACGTATTTGAATTGTCATTTCTTTGATCCAAAAAACTAAAAATCCAAACTGAAATTCTCGTATCCCATCGATATTGCACTAACGTCCACTCCTTGTTTCAGCCCGTTAGGTATTATAGCCAAGAGTACAAGGACAAGATGTACATGAAATAATACTATAGAAATATAAAATATTATCCATGAAACATGGTAAGAGAGGGAATAAGGTATGACTCATCTTCCTAATAATGGAAATTAAGGATAAGTTTTCGGCTGTTTTTGATAAGATTCATTGAACGGCTTAGACTTTTTATGCGCTTCCATTCGTTATAACAAGAGACTTTAAGCTCAAACTACCGAAACATGTGGATAAATCACAGGCCCCCTAGTACTACCAAACAAAAATTTGAAAGAGAAAAAAAGATATTTGCTTGAAGGCCTGAAGACTTTTCAGTTTACTACCCAGCCCATCCTCCACCGACGAGAGGGAAGACAGAAGGAATTCTCGTTCCGTCTATTTACCGTAAAAATGATAATAATAATTAAATTTGATTTAGTAGTTCTAAAAATAAGTAATCTATTTTTATGCTAGTTGGTAGGCAATAGATACTATGTGAAAGACTTAGAAACGAAATAAGAACTTAAGAGCAAGGTGTTAATCAAACCGAATCGTTGTCTATCAGGGCCTCGAGGTCGATTCTAAAGCTCGATTGGGAGCTATTGAAGGCGGATAACAGTTACAAATAGATCAAGGGCGGCTCTTTACGACCAATAATAAGCAATAAATGATGAACGATGAATAGAATCACAATAAATACGAGCAATAAATGAAGTAACAAGATCAAGAAAATATGTTAGAAAGCAGGGAGAATGTTCTGTCTATTTAGTATGGAGCGACATATGTTTACAAAATGATAAGAATCCCCTTAATATCAGAGGCGGAATCCCAACATAGTACAAGTGCATTTATTAAAAAGATATGGAGATGAGACATCTAACTAATGCCAAGATACGGGCTCAGACTAGCCTGACGGATCTTGTTGATTCCCTATTTTCTTCCCATAACTGTCGATCTCATACTGCCTCGAGGTCGAGCGTCAATGGCCCTCGAGGGGTGAGATTCGACCATGATTTCAAGCCTTCTAGACGTTATAGCGATGGAAAATTGGACCCTCTCATTTTATCGTATATAGATAATCCCCGCGTTTCTTAGAGTAGAACGACAAGAAATGACCTTGATAACCATCTTTCCGAATTTCCCATGATAATGTATAATGATATTATACTCATGATATAGGCTTTTATGGCAACCGAGGCATCCCGCTCACTTGTCTTTTCAACGACTTTCAATGCACAGCCGACCATAATATCACCGCCGATTCAGTTTCCAAAAATGCATTAATTGTGTCTGCTGATACGCCTTTCAAGGACATTGATGGCGCAATCGGTTGCATTTTCCAAAGGAGTATTGATTGTGCCCGTGGATTACTCTGTCCTTTCTTTATAAATAGGGGCTTTCTGAAACCAATTCCTTACTCAAGTGTTCTTCAAGCATTTCTCTCATTTCTTCCTCCCAGCCATATACACTATCGTTTCCCACGCCTGAGGCCCGCGGTCTTAAATTTTCCTGGTGGCGCTCTCGTCAGTTGTACCGTGGCCTTTCCCCCGGGTCTTTTCTTGTCGAGCAAGATAACACCATCTTGTTGTTGTTACTGCTGTCACCATTAGCTCGAGACGGGGTTATAGGGAGGTCGATCTCTTCTGTCTTGGGAAGGTATTTGGACTATACACCATTGCTCACGAGGGTGTTTGAACTATACACCGTTGCTCACCTTCCTTCCCCGGCCTGGTGTGGCACTTCACCCATTTTCCGTTCTATGGGGTAAAGTGGTACCTCTAGCTGGTAGCATGCACGGCGCAATGTCCCAATAAGTGGACTCAAACTAGTCGTGCAAGTGAGGCCGACGCCCGCCAAATCTTCTACTAGGTCGTGAACCTCCTGGCCTAGGGAAAGCCATTGCTTTTTGGCGGGCTATGGCCTTTTTTATCCCTTTCTTCCCCTTCACTTTCTTCTTCTTTATCTTTTCCCTTTCCTTTTCTTTATCTTCTCTCTTGGAGATTCCCTTTTGGAGGACCAAGATGAGCCCCCAAGGAGGTGGCGGTCGAAGACGTTGCCGCCGAGGATGCATACCCGATGAGATGACGCTCGAAGATACTACCGCCGACGATAAACCTCCGAGCAGAGATTAGACTCCAGGATTTTCTTACATATGTACCTTTTTTTCTTCTTTGTTTCTGTGTAAGAACCCCTCGTGGGCTTTTGTAATCATAAGTAAGGACCCATCGTGGGCTTTGTAACCGATTGTTTATGAAAGAAAAATATTTCTTTAATCTGTGTCTGGTGCATATTATTTTCTCTTTGTCTATGCTTGTGTAGAATCTAAGTGCATGACCCCATCGGTCAATGCAAATATCGAGCCCGGGTTAGACTAATAAACTTGGGCGTCGAAACCCTGACTTCGAGTTAAATGGGAGTAAGACTTTGAACCCTTAAATTGATATTTAGCCTTTATACCCAACTATAACCTTCTATGGGGGATTGAACCCTTGTTTGGCTTGAAACCTGACCCAGGGGGTTTCCGGTATGTTTGTGGGGGTTGGTAGGCTTTTTGTGGAATTGGGTACCTGGAAGGTGAAGTACGATTTTGGGTGCCCCGGGGAGAGTAGTGGGGTTGGGGATAGAAGTAGTGTTGGGAAAGCATAGCTGGGGGACGAGTAATTGAGCTACTCGAGTGGCTAGAAAGGCTGCGATAGGCAGGTATATTTGGCATCGGGTTCGGTGTAAGGACCGGGTCCATGAAACTAGGTGGTGGCGGGGGTGGTATTTTTCCATCCATCCATGCCCGATACATTTCAGCCACGTGTTGTCTTAATATTTTGACTTCTTCTACTAACATGTGGTTCCGTTCAACCAGCTGTTGTCGGGTACCGGTACCAACCCACTCAGTCTTGAGATTCTCTGCCATTGTCCTCTGACGTTGTATTATAGGGAAGAATAATTTTAGAACCACAACAGCCACCTTTCTGAAAATGGACACAACAAAACGAAGCCAGCATGTCAGCATTAAGGTATTCCGCTTATTGATTTCCCTTTTTTTTTTGCTATTTTCTTTTCTTTTTTCCTTTTTGTGATTTTTTTTTTCATTTTTTTTTTCATTTTCATTTTTCATTTTTTTTTTATGGAAATGGAAATGGATATGGTCGAATCCTATGTGGATTGCCTACGTATCATGACCCCGCATGAATCAGACCGAGCGTAGTTCTTGCAAATTAATGCAAGAAATAAAGAGATGTTTATTTGATTTTTTTTTCTTTTAAGGAAAATTACAGAAACTGACTCCCACTACAAACTTGAAAAACTTTCACATTTTGTACTGGAGATTTCTACAAGAATAAGAATATTTTTGGCGTCAATTATGACTATTTCTACAAAATTGGCCACATAATGGCTTATTTTACAAAATGACTATATTTGCAAAATTTATTTAAGAAAGATAAACTTGAAAATTTCATATCCTGTGGCTCATGGGGCGTCGTTCGGCATCACCATAAACCAACACAAGACTATTTTCATAAATTGGCCATATAATGGCTTATTTAGACAAAATGGCTCTTTTTTTCAAATTTTTTTATCCTGGGGGCCTATGGGGCATCGTTCAGCACCGACACAGGCCAACACAAGACTGAGGAAGTTAAAATGCAAAAATGTGGCTATTTCAGCAAAATTCCGGCCATGTAATGGCTTATTTGATAAAGTGGATATTTTTGAAAAGTTGAGCAATGACTCAAACTTAATTTTGCGGATACAACCTTTCGACATTTCCGCGAGAGAATATTTCAAGGCTATGCCCGCAAATTATTTAAAATGACTCAAAGTGGCTATTCTTGCAAAAACGACCTTCCGGCGTCCTTTTGAGGGATATTCGGCTTATTTTAAGCAAGAATAGCATCACCCGACTTATTTATAATAAAAATAAAAAATTTGACATTTTTTGTTATTTTTGCAAAAGGGGTGTGAACCCGAACTTGATTTTGCGGTTATGGCCTTGCAACATTTCCACAAGGAATATTTCAAGGCCATTATTCAAAAAGAAAAAGAAAATACTTCAAAGTGGCCATTTTTGCAAAAACAACCTTCCGGCGTCCTTACGGAACATTCGGCTATTTTCAAAAACGGCATCACTTTGATTTTATAGACAAAATTAAACACACATTTTTTTTATTTTTCGAAAGGGGTGGTTGGACCCGATGAGGGTTGCCTACGTATCCCACCTAATGGCGAGAATCAAACCTGCGTAGTTCGGTCAGATTATTTGACCAATTATTTCAACAAAAACTGTTCCACCTTTCTTTTTTTTTCAAATTTTCAAATTTTTCGGATACCTATTTCCTATAGATCTTATTTTTCTCTCTCTTTTTTTTTCTTTTCAACAATTTTTCTACCCTCGGGATTTCCGCCGGTCCGCATAACGATCAAGGACAATAAAAATGCAACACATAACATGCTCGGTCTTTCCAATACCGGGTCACCTGTCCTAGACGGACCCAACCCCTGTGTTGAGTCCCCTAAGTCAAATATGATGCAAATAATCGTCCTAGACCTATGTTCAAAATCTTACGGTTTCGTAGAGTGCTAGACCGTGTACCCGAGCGGACAACTCGAATCGAGGAGGGGCTACGTACCGGTGACCCGCGGAGTCAATCGGCTTTGTAACTTATCCGGCCTCTATTTTCTTAATTTAAGGTGACTTTAACAGAAAGGGGAGTCTCAACCAGTAAGCACATCCCCGGGGCGAAGAGAGAAAGGTTTTCGGCACAATTTTATATACAATTCACACAATATCAAAGCGATAAAGCACATAACATGTTGTTCAAATCATATAATGAAGTCAAACAATAACGCGAACGGCAATTCTAAGGAGCTCGAGTTCTTAAACCATGAAACCGAGGTTCGGGGTTGGGATCCCAGAGTCGCCAGAGCTGTCACACCTCCCTTTTTACTACCCCACTTTTGGGAAAATAAGCATATAAATACGCTCGTAGGGTATACCCCGACGCTCAAATATCCGAAATGGATAAAATAACGTAAGGGAAGGAGTTTTTCCAATTAAAGGACAATCGGTTCGGGATTTTATTGAGATTAATCAGAGTCGCCACTTGGGAATGATAATGGTGTCCCAAGTCACCGGTTAATCCCGAATCCGAGGAATTTTGACTCATAAAAATGTCTGCGAAGCAAAGATCCGGATAAGGAACTCTGTTAACCCGGGAGAAGGTGTTAGGCATTCCCGAGTTCCGTGGTTTTAGCACGGTCGCTCAATTGTCGTTCTTGACTCTTGCTTGACTTAATCACAGATTTTTAACAACATATAGTGCTTTTTTACATTAAGTATTATTTTTTTAGAGAATTTGCGGCATCGCGAAAACACGCCTCGAGTCATACCGCAACCAGTACGCCTATGACTTTCGGTGTATTTCAGCTTTGCCGAGATTTGGATTTGAGTCGCACCAAGTGCACACTCGTTCAATGGAAGGTATATTAAAATCGTGCCCTAAAATAGTCTATCGGTTTTCAATTGTTTTGGGTAAGACTATGGAATTAGCTAGTAGTCTTCCCGAGTCTAATTGTATTAAAACATTACTAAATGGGGGCCCCGCTTGTTTAAAGTCGGGCGAGGCTCATCCCAAGTTAATTTTAAAGTTCAATCCTAAGAAGTATATACTATGCTTTTCTAATCGTGTTTTTTCCCTTAACCGATTTTTACACTAAGTATTCCAGGCCCATCGGGTTTTGATATTTAATGGGGGCCTGGTCTCTTCATTCGATTAACCGGATCAGCATTGGGCCAGCCCAGGCCTTAAAGCCCAGGCAGTCTTCAGGCTTGCACTTGACCACTTCGACAGAGTTCATGACGCAGTTTAAGCCCGTTTTTATATAACAGATTCAGACTATATTGAAATAACCAAAAGTTGAAACGTAAACAAAACAATGATGTAAAATAGAATGAATTCAAAATGTTTTATTCATTAAAAGAGAAATCAGTATACAATCTATCAACAAATCATGAATCAATTATCTACTATACCCCGGACTAGAGTTAAAAGACTCTTTTATGATCTCGACTTTTATTAATAAATTGATACTAACATCTACATTAGCTACTAGTTGAAAATTCTAAGGAAGAACAATTCGATTATATATGTTGCTTGAAGAACAGTTAAGTTAATTACCTATTGATCATCTAAGGCTAAAGGGAATCATGCATAGGTTTGTACAATCACACTACTGGTTTTACTGAATCAATCCTATTAGATATTACAAGTCAGGTTGATGCATTATTTAACTCTTTCCTCCCCAAATTACTCAGATTCTAACTTAGATCCACAAAATTAACTAGCTATACGAGTGATGACTTTATAAATCAGTTTTTCAAATACACAAACCCAATATCTAATCCAATTGTCTTCACGGCTTAAGCATTACTAAACCACTGATTTTACTAAGATTTAAATCCTACTTACGTTTATGTACAGATTCAAGCCAGTGTAGTTAACTATGTGAGTTCATTTTTATGAAGAAGCTTACTATGAATAATTAGCGATTTTTGCAGAAAAGTGATATGCTAATTTATGTTTTAGGAGTTTTTACCTAATTAAACTAAGTGATAAGCTACTGCTACTATACTACTACTATTATACAACATACTCTATCACTAAGCTATTACATCGTTTGTTTGATTTCTATTTTTCAGCTACTACATACCACAACAATAAACAAATTACAATTATAAACTATAAACTATAGAACAACATGAATTTAAACTGGATCTCCATTTTTATTTCATCGGGAACGTCAATACAGCATCATTCATAAGAGAAGTGTACCTGGTTTTGAAAGGAATGAAAGATGGAAAATCAACAGGGCGGCGAAAATACAGCAACAACAACAGTAACAACCAGCAGTAGCTTCAACACCTCAATCCCGAAAATTCCAGCAATACGGAAAAAAAAAACCAGTAAAAAATAGAAAAGAAAAATATATTCCAGATTTTCTCTTTGTTTTGTCTTTCTAGCTTTGAACTCTTTTCAATTCTCAAAAGAAACTCTCAAAAATTGAATTTTTTGCCGTGTATACTTCGATGTCCAGAGTGTATATCGAGTGTATACCACAGCAGGGAATTTTTTTTATTTTTTTACTTCTCTTCCTATTTTTCCTCTCTTTTTTTCCACCCCTTTTTTTCATAAATCTTCTCTTCTATTTATAGGCAAGAATTTCGAAAATTTTCAGATTTTTTATTAAAAAGAAAATATTTTTTTAATTTAAAGAAAACCCACTAATCCATGTTTTCCTCTCCTTGTTTTCTTCCTTGATTTCCTTGCCCCTCACTACTTTATGTCATGTAATTATGATTATTTTTTGCTAAAAAAATCTGAAATTTTCTTCTTGGGCCAAGGGGTTTTGGGTTGGGTAAGGTTTCTTAGGATTGGGCTTGTAACTTAATTTGCAAGATGGCCCCAATCCAATTTTTTCTATTTTGTTCTTCTCCATTATTCAACTTCCTAATTAATAAAGCCCAAAATACTAAGATTAATTTATAAAAACTAAAATTATCTTGAAATACTAATCTCATAATAATAATTGTCACCTAATTTTAAATGGTAATTAAAATACAATCACACAATTTGGACATTAAAGGCTAAAATGCAAAAGATGCCTATTTTTGTGATTTTCATTTTTGTAAGATAAAATTAATTATTCCTAATTGTAGAATTAAATCCTAAATGCAAATGCGATATATATATATATATATATATATATATATATATATATATATATATATATATATATATATATATATATATTTTAAAAATGACACTAAATTCACAACAATTGCAAACAACACAAAACTCTTTTATTTTGAATTTTTGGGAGTAATTCTCATATTGGGCAAAAATCACGTGCTCACAACAACTACCCAGTATGTTCCCACAAAGTGGGGTCTGGGGAGGGTAATACGTACACGGGCCTTACCCCTACCCGAAAGGGTAGAGAGGCTGTTTCCGGCCGACCCTCGGCTCAGAAAAAGAGAGAGAAAATCAACAAACAAAACAAAACAAAACAATACAATGTTAGTAAATCCGGGATAAATCAAATAAATAATTATCTAAACATAAAACCAGAAGTAGAATGACATGCGATAATACCAATCGGTTACTACCATAATAGGCACAATACAATACATTAATTAACTATAGAGATCGCTACCAAACCCCACTCAGCCCCTAACAGAAATACTAAGAATTCTAGAAGGTCCTACCCTACAACCCTAATACTAGACCTCCAAACTTTCCTATCGAGGGTCATGTCCTCGAAAATCCCCATTCTAGCCATATCCTGCCTAATCACCTCACCCCAATACCTCTTAGGCCTCCCTCTGCCTCGACTCGCGCCAACCACCGCCAGTCGCTCACAACTCCTCACCGGTGCATCAGGGCTTCTCCTCCGCACATGCCCAAACCACCCGAGTCTCGCTTCTCGCATCTTCTCATCCACTGGGGCCACCCCCACCTTCTCCCGAATAACTTCATTCTTAATCTTATCTAACCTAGTGAGCCCGCACATCCACACGAGCATCCTCGTCTCCGCAACCTTCATTCTCTGAACATGAGAGTTCTTTACCGGCCAGCACTCCACCCCATACAACATGGCAGGTCTAACCGCAACTCTATAAAACTTCCACTTGAGTTTCTGTGGCACTTTCTTGTCACACAAGACTCCTGATGCAAGCCTCCACTTCGACCACCCCGCTCCTATACGGTGAGTGACATCCCCGTCAATCTCTCCGTCCCCTTGAATCACTGATCCAAGATATCTGAAACTGTCCCTCTTGGCTATGACCTGAGATCCCAGCTTCACGTCCCAGCCTACTACGCTCGACTCGGCGCTAAACTTGCACTCTAGATATTCTGTCTTAGACCTGCTTAGTTTAAAACCCTTAGACTCGAGGGTCTGTCTCCAGACCTCCAACCTCGCATTAACACCAGCCCTCGTCTCGTCTATCAAGACTATGTCGTCAGCAAAGAGCATACACCATGGCACATCCCCTTGAATATGGCGAGTTAGAGCATCCATTACCAAGGCAAATAAGAGAGGGCTTAGCGCAGATCCTTGATGTAGCCCCATAACCACCGGAAAATGGTCCGAGTCGCCACCCGCCGTCCTAACCCTAGTCTTGGCTCCATCATACATGTCTTTGATCACTCTGATGTAGGCTTCTGGCACGCTCTTCGCCTCCAAGCATCTCCACAGAACCTCTCTAGGGACCTTATCGTACGCCTTCTCCAAGTCGATAAACACCATATGCAGGTCCTTCCTCTTATCCCTGAACAGTTCCACCACCCTCCTCACAAGGTGGATAGCTTCTGTAGTAGAGCGACCCGGCATGAAACCAAACTGGTTCACAGATATAGATGACATCTCCCTCACCCTCGCCTCGATCACCCTCTCCCAGACCTTCATGGTGTGACTTATTAATTTGATACCCCTATAGTTGTTGCAACACCTGGATATCCCCTTTGTTCTTATACAAGGGCACCACAGTACTCCACCTCCACTCCTCTGGCATCCTTTTGGACCTGAAGATCGCATTGAACAACCTGGTGAGCCACTCCACTCCTGGCTTACCCATGCATTTCAAGAACTCCACGGGAATTTCGTCTGGCCCGGTCGCTCGACCTCTACTCATCCTACGCAAATAGCAATTAATTTAAAAGTGCCTGCAGTGCCCGAGGTCTCTAGGACACTCTGAATGCCCCAGCTCCCCTAGCTCTAAGACTCGGTCCCCCTCTTCGTTAAGCAGCTCCAGATATATAAAGTATAAATGAAAGTCCTTTGAAATATATATCTGTACTAAGTTCAATCCATTGTCACAGATAAGTAGTATGTAGAGGTCTAATCTGAACACACTAACTAATCTATCTATGTAAGTAAACCAAGAAAATGTAAACATAATGTTTGCACAGACTTTTCCAACCAAACAAAGCACTTTCATCCACTCATTTGGAGTACTCAACCAGTCCAAAACTAACTTTCATCCACTCATTTGGAGTACTCAACCAGTCCAAAACTAAGCACAGATTTTCCACCCTAGTTTTAACATGGTAGCAGCCTCCATACTCCGGCGCTCTACTTAACAAAAGTTTAAGCCGGAAACATGAAAGAACTTAGGACTTGTATCAAGATTCCATTATCAAGTAGTCCATCAGATCAGCTATCCAAAAAGAGTACCTGAATATGCTCACAGTTGCATTCGTAAAATCTTTTGAGCCTCGTTAAAGTATTGAGGGACAATGTTACAATTTGCAAGAATCAAGTGAAAGGCTTTGTAACAATATCAAAACAGAATGGAGACTAATGAACCATGAATCACTCTTTGGTAAAAGCTGTTCAAACAACGGCAAACTGCAGATGATTAAAATGAACAGAAAATATATGACAGGGTCAGAAGATATCAATTGACAGAAGAATTGGCGGTGTTTCAAATCATCAAATGACTGATATTCTAAAAAACTGGGAAACTAGTGTTTGCAAAGTTTGATTTTGTTTTCCTTCATATCTGAACTTATAGTTAACAACAACTAGCCAGTATAGTTCCACCAAGTACGGTCTGGGGAGGGTAATACGTACTCAGGCCTACCCGAAAGGGCAGAGAGGTTGTTTCCAATCGACCCTCGGCTTAATAGAAAGAGAAGAAAGAGAGGAGGAAAAAGGAAAACATTAGTGACTCCAGCATAGCTGAACTTATAGTTATCCATCATAATTATGTTATCAACACAATTAAAGTACCGAATTACCAAAAGCCTCAAATTTGTCAATCACGTCAGAGTTTTGAGAGTTTATTTCGATCAGTGTTATCAAAGGCGAAAAGCGCAAAAAAGCTTTAAGATCCGCTGGGACTTTAAGCGCAAAGCGCAAATAAAGTGTGAGCTTTAATGAAAAATGGCGCAACTGGGAAAAAAGTAAAAATATGTACATATAGTCCCAGACTAATAATTATACGTATGAATAACAAATATATGGACAAAAAAATTGCAATTTTTTTAAGATAAAGTGAAATATCAATTGTTTAATGTCGCCTTTTGAGGATTACACTCATTGGCAAGAAAAAGTATGTCGTAGAGCTTTGATGCGACATTAAAGCGTCCACAAAGCAAGGCGAAGCGCTCAACATGTTTTGAGCCTCGCTTCAGGGCTTAAGCGCTCTTTAAGAGCGCCTTTGACAACACTGATTTCGATATCAATGTTGTTTTATTTGAGCTTTCCACGAATCATCATTCATTTTCTAGACAGTAGACATTATTGTTGATAATACCATTAATCCCGTAACATAATATATACATAAAAAAGAAGAAGAAAGAAAGTTCCTACCCAAAAGCTAAGGCCTTGATATCCACAGAGTTAAAAGATTGTGAAAGCCATCATAGTTGCCCTGTAAAGCTTCAGAGCATGGCGAAAGCTCCAAAAAATCTTTTGTTCAATAATCAGACACCACGCTATAAGGTTTATGATGACTTTGGCCGGAAAATATCACTTCCTGGCATTATCTGCTTTGTATTTGGCCAGGAAGTATGGGTTCCTGGTTTTGTCTGCATTGTGTTTGGTTTTGTGAACCAGGTAGTATACAGAAATTGTTTCTGGGGCCCAACATGAGTGCATATAAGCTTAAGCTTCTGTCTTTCCCTCATCCATCTTAATACTATCTTCATGTGCCTTTTGCTTGTCAAGCCTCTCAACCCAACATCCTGGAGTTTTGCAGGGGAAAAACAGTTAGGAAAGAGCAGCCTAGAGTTCTCAAAGTTAAAACAGTAGGTTCATGAGAATCAGAAAAAATGGTAACAATTTCACATAATTTTATACTCTGTGTTAAGAAGTACAGGGCAGGAAAACAAAGACTTAACCATCAACATTCCACCACAACTAGAAAGGCAATAGAACAGCTGTTAATTGTTAGTAAAGCAACTAATTGTCCTTGATATGGTAAATTAGACACTAGGAATATTCCGTAAACTTAGGGGTCATCTACCAAAAAGCCTAGTGTCAAGCCTTCAAAAAGAAACATTAGCAGGATATTAACTGAACTATTATACAGATTGTAAATTGTCTATTTAATTTCATTCTAACCGAAGGAAATCTAGCATATACACAGTTGGTGTACGTGCACCAATTGTGTCTATATAGAAAAGTATAAAATCTTATTAGAGTGATGTATAAATATAAAGTGGAGCATCCACTGCTTCTCTCTAAGATTCTGATAATTGAAGGAGAAATGTAACATACATGTGTTATCTTTTAGGTTAGAGCAGTTAATATGGCGTTTGGGCGAGTTAATGGAGTTCTTGCAAAAAACTGTACTTTCATGAACTCCCAAAGGTCACCTAAACATCCAAAAATCAACAACAACGACGACCCAATGAAATCACACTAGTGGGGTCTGGGAAGAGTAGTGTGTACGCATACCTTACACCTACCCGAAGGGGTAGAGAGCTACCCAACGGGGTAGAGAGGCTGTTTTCAAAAGAAAACTCGGCTCAAGAGGACAAAAAGACAAAAGGAGAAAGATGCAAAGTAAAAGCGATAACTAGTAAATAGGTCCGACACTGAAAAACGAAATAGTAAGACATGAGCCACCTGAACATCCAGACAGATCCATAAAAAGTAAGGCAATCCTCAGAGTAACTTTTTTCTTCTGCAATTTGAGTTTGAAGGCCTACTCTAAGCCCTGAAGAAACGAAAAAAGAAAGAAAAGGACAACTTTTCCTTTTAGTTCATTCAACTATGTCCCAAAGTTCATTTCTTTTTCACCACCACTTCGTGAAACTAACATTATCCAACATTACCACTTAGGCAGTCAATCAATCAATTAACTACATCAAAATCCAAAGCTAATTGTGCTATGCTATATGAATCAAATTGACTCTGCTCTATTCGTTCCATCTCATTCAAAGCTCAGTAATGATTCACAAGAACAGATATAAAACTTCAGAAAATGAATCAAAATTGTAAGACAATAAAGTTTCCATACAATAGTTTATTCAAATTAGAGAATTTGCAAAAACTCATTTTATGAATTACCTTGACACGTTCCCAGGTGTCAGCAATGGTGAGAGGGCCATGTTCTTTCAAAATGTCGAAAATAACCCTGGTGATAGTTTGTGTTTGCTCAGGTGGGGTTTTAAGCTCAATAGGTTTCATTTTGGGCTTTGGTTTCCTCCCTATGTACCTTATCGCTGTCGCAAACATGGTTCCTTCAATCTCTGACCTCTTGGCTATGGCGTATTTTCCTGTTTCAGAGCGGAATTTGAGTGTTATAAGCCCTAAGCTGCTGCTGTGCAAAGCAAGAGGTACTTTACGAATTGAATTAGGTACTCGAAATTTAATGACAATATTACCCTCTTTTCTGTTAACTAATTTCCCAATTTAACCTTGACAGTCCCGACGAAAATTCTATTTGTCAAATTCATGGGCATGCAGAAAATATAGATCAGTGGTCACTTCTATCTACAACTTTTGTGTACGCAATAATTATTAACATGTATATTTTTTTTGGTTTCTCACCGCTATACAGTATTCGTATTAGAACCCGATTATATTTGGATTCGCACCGTGTAGAGCCTCTTTCAGAAGTAAGCGCTCTCTATCAAGATTTTTTCATATCCAAAGCTCGAACCCGAGATCTATATATGGTCAAGGGAGGAGTAATCACTGCACTACATTCTTTGGTAATAACATGTATATCTAATATGCTTGCAACTGGACCGTAATATAATTAATCAAATAACATTAAAGATAATTGATGGACCGCATTATATTAGGCATAGGCAAACATTATATTAGGGCATGGCCTAGCTTGTTGTATATACAGAAAAGTGGGAACACCATGCTTTATGACTAGCTATATATATATATCACTCCACCTGAACAACACACTCGCAATGAACGTTTACTCACACACAACGCATAAAAAAGAAGGACTTAATTCATAGACGACTCGAATCGTTCCACTAGATCTCCAAGATGATGATAAGATGTATTCAATTGAGACTTCAATGCATCCCAGGGATCTTCTCCTTGATTTTCTCCATCATTCCCTTCTTCTCTCCTCCTTCAGTTTGTTCAGCAGCAGCAGTAGTAGTAGTTTGTGCAGTCTGTTGTTGATGATCACTTATTTCCTTCTTGTCATCATGAGTAGCGCCTCCAGTTAATGTCTCCTTTATCTTCTCCTTTATTCCCTTATTCTTCTTCCTCCTCCCTCCTTCCCCATCATCCTCCGACTGCATCGCCACAATATTATTCAACTCAATAAATATGGGTAAAAGAAATAATATAATTACACTCTTGTTTTATTTAATTAATATGACTCTCTTTTCTTTTTAGTTTATTCCAAAAAAGAATTACACGTTTCTATTTGATTATTCTTTGACTTTAATCATAGAAATGTAAAACGAAAGTTCTAAAGATATAGTTTTGATTTATGTGTATGAGTTTTTATTTCTTTCGCAACGTTTGTGTCCAGTCAAATACTGTTAAACGAAAGATATAACGATTACAGAGAACTTACAGAGCTAGAACTAGAGCTACCAGAACGACGAAGCTGTTGCTGCTCTTCATGGTGATGTTCATGGTCTTTGTTGATGGCATCAGTACCTGTAGCAGCAGGGGCGAACCCCATAGCAGTTCCTTGAGCACCAGTGGCCCCCATTTCATGAACAAGATTGCCATGTTCATCAACTAGCTGCATTTGGTTTTGGCTTGTACCGTGTTGTGCCATTTCTTTACCTTATCAAGATGTTAAACGTAAAGAAGATAATTAAGAAAAACCACACTATATCTTTGTTATTTAATAGACTTGAATAAACTTGATCTTTGTGATGGTGGAATTTGTTAATAAGAGTGTAGCCACTTATATAGGAAAAAAGAACTCCAGAAGTATTACAAGTGTCGACTGAAAAGTGGAGATGAGAATTTTAGGGTAAGAATAGCGAGCAAGGAAGCATAGAGTATTAGACAAGTGTGAATATATGGTCGGCAGGAGATAAAGATATATGGAAAACGACTTTATATTTAACTGATGAAAATTCTGAAACTTGAAGAGAAGGCGACACTTCGCCGCGTTACGCCGACCTCACTACAATATAGGGAAAGCAGAATGAGAATGGTGTACTCATAATTTTGGACTCTGATAGCTCTGAATTAGAACAGCAGATTTAACTAGCCTTAATCGTGGCATGGTTTCAGCTAGGGGTGGATATAGTTTGGATAAATTTGAAATTTCAATTTTTTGGATTTTGGTATTAGATTTTAGGATTACGGATTGGATTTAAATTTAATTTTTAAATTTTTGGATTTCGGATTAGATATTGGATTTGGTTTCTGATTTTAGGATATTCGAAAATCTAAAAAGTTTATTCTTTATATTTAGCCCATTATCCATATGTCAATAGTAATAAGCTCAATATTCTACCCATTAGACATTATCTCATGTATTCAATATTTATTACTAAATTACTGTTAGAATACTTTCTATTTGGACATGATTTTACTATTGCTGCTTCTTATTGGTCGTATTAATGTCTCTGTTGTATATTTTTATAATAATTTTATTAATTGAATACTTTATTTGGATGATTGCGGCAAGAATGGGAAACTTTTCGGGTAATTTACATCAGAACTTCATTTGGTATTTATCTTTATTTGGTATTTATTTTAGTAAAAAGTAAAATATCTCAACTTATACGCTCAAAATCGAAAATTTATAATATCCAAATCGATTAATTCGAAACTGAACTTAAAAAATTTGATCCAATTCAAACGTATTTGAATTGTCATTTCTTTGATCCAAAAAACTAAAAATCCAAACTGAAATTCTCGTATCCCATCGATATTGCACTAACGTCCACTCCTTGTTTCAGCCCGTTAGGTATTATAGCCAAGAGTACAAGGACAAGATGTACATGAAATAATACTATAGAAATATAAAATATTATCCATGAAACATGGTAAGAGAGGGAATAAGGTATGACTCATCTTCCTAATAATGGAAATTAAGGATAAGTTTTCGGCTGTTTTTGATAAGATTCATTGAACGGCTTAGACTTTTTATGCGCTTCCATTCGTTATAACAAGAGACTTTAAGCTCAAACTACCGAAACATGTGGATAAATCACAGGCCCCCTAGTACTACCAAACAAAAATTTGAAAGAGAAAAAAAGATATTTGCTTGAAGGCCTGAAGACTTTTCAGTTTACTACCCAGCCCATCCTCCACCGACGAGAGGGAAGACAGAAGGAATTCTCGTTCCGTCTATTTACCGTAAAAATGATAATAATAATTAAATTTGATTTAGTAGTTCTAAAAATAAGTAATCTATTTTTATGCTAGTTGGTAGGCAATAGATACTATGTGAAAGACTTAGAAACGAAATAAGAACTTAAGAGCAAGGTGTTAATCAAACCGAATCGTTGTCTATCAGGGCCTCGAGGTCGATTCTAAAGCTCGATTGGGAGCTATTGAAGGCGGATAACAGTTACAAATAGATCAAGGGCGGCTCTTTACGACCAATAATAAGCAATAAATGATGAACGATGAATAGAATCACAATAAATACGAGCAATAAATGAAGTAACAAGATCAAGAAAATATGTTAGAAAGCAGGGAGAATGTTCTGTCTATTTAGTATGGAGCGACATATGTTTACAAAATGATAAGAATCCCCTTAATATCAGAGGCGGAATCCCAACATAGTACAAGTGCATTTATTAAAAAGATATGGAGATGAGACATCTAACTAATGCCAAGATACGGGCTCAGACTAGCCTGACGGATCTTGTTGATTCCCTATTTTCTTCCCATAACTGTCGATCTCATACTGCCTCGAGGTCGAGCGTCAATGGCCCTCGAGGGGTGAGATTCGACCATGATTTCAAGCCTTCTAGACGTTATAGCGATGGAAAATTGGACCCTCTCATTTTATCGTATATAGATAATCCCCGCGTTTCTTAGAGTAGAACGACAAGAAATGACCTTGATAACCATCTTTCCGAATTTCCCATGATAATGTATAATGATATTATACTCATGATATAGGCTTTTATGGCAACCGAGGCATCCCGCTCACTTGTCTTTTCAACGACTTTCAATGCACAGCCGACCATAATATCACCGCCGATTCAGTTTCCAAAAATGCATTAATTGTGTCTGCTGATACGCCTTTCAAGGACATTGATGGCGCAATCGGTTGCATTTTCCAAAGGAGTATTGATTGTGCCCGTGGATTACTCTGTCCTTTCTTTATAAATAGGGGCTTTCTGAAACCAATTCCTTACTCAAGTGTTCTTCAAGCATTTCTCTCATTTCTTCCTCCCAGCCATATACACTATCGTTTCCCACGCCTGAGGCCCGCGGTCTTAAATTTTCCTGGTGGCGCTCTCGTCAGTTGTACCGTGGCCTTTCCCCCGGGTCTTTTCTTGTCGAGCAAGATAACACCATCTTGTTGTTGTTACTGCTGTCACCATTAGCTCGAGACGGGGTTATAGGGAGGTCGATCTCTTCTGTCTTGGGAAGGTATTTGGACTATACACCATTGCTCACGAGGGTGTTTGAACTATACACCGTTGCTCACCTTCCTTCCCCGGCCTGGTGTGGCACTTCACCCATTTTCCGTTCTATGGGGTAAAGTGGTACCTCTAGCTGGTAGCATGCACGGCGCAATGTCCCAATAAGTGGACTCAAACTAGTCGTGCAAGTGAGGCCGACGCCCGCCAAATCTTCTACTAGGTCGTGAACCTCCTGGCCTAGGGAAAGCCATTGCTTTTTGGCGGGCTATGGCCTTTTTTATCCCTTTCTTCCCCTTCACTTTCTTCTTCTTTATCTTTTCCCTTTCCTTTTCTTTATCTTCTCTCTTGGAGATTCCCTTTTGGAGGACCAAGATGAGCCCCCAAGGAGGTGGCGGTCGAAGACGTTGCCGCCGAGGATGCATACCCGATGAGATGACGCTCGAAGATACTACCGCCGACGATAAACCTCCGAGCAGAGATTAGACTCCAGGATTTTCTTACATATGTACCTTTTTTTCTTCTTTGTTTCTGTGTAAGAACCCCTCGTGGGCTTTTGTAATCATAAGTAAGGACCCATCGTGGGCTTTGTAACCGATTGTTTATGAAAGAAAAATGTTTCTTTAATCTGTGTCTGGTGCATATTATTTTCTCTTTGTCTATGCTTGTGTAGAATCTAAGTGCATGACCCCATCGGTCAATGCAAATATCGAGCCCGGGTTAGACTAATAAACTTGGGCGTCGAAACCCTGACTTCGAGTTAAATGGGAGTAAGACTTTGAACCCTTAAATTGATATTTAGCCTTTATACCCAACTATAACCTTCTATGGGGGATTCGTTCGGAAGCTCGAGAATGGACACTGACTTCAGGTTTTCAAGAGCAGTCCCCGAGTGAGGGTTAACTCGGGCCATCTGGAAACTTATCTTGAACGTAGTGTACAAAGCCTTGAGGCATTGCAGATAGATACCGAATGAGGGAATACCCGGGTTTAGATGGTACCTTGAGCCCAAAACCATACGCACAGACTTTTAAGTGCTTGTTTTTCTCCTTGAGAGGAGCCTTTAAAACCGGATATCATCTCGAGTCGTATAATGACATCAACAGCCCCTTGGAGAGATCCCCGAGATCGAGTACCATCTTGGGTTTGGCGATGAAGCTAAAAGGCTTCGTGGAGCCTAACCTTTTTTTGATGGAGGTCCTCGAGATCGAGTACCATCTCGGGACTGGTGATGATGCCAAAGGTTTCTTGGAGCCTAACTTCTTTTTTATGGAGGTCCTCAAGGTCGAGTACCACATCGGGACTGGTGATGATGCCAAAGACTTCCAAGAGTCTAACTTTTTTTATAGAGTTCCTCAAAGCCGGGTACTGTCACACCTTCCTTTTTTAATGTTCTACGATATCCGCTAAGGCATAGGGGAATTTTTCTACTTTAAGGACAGTCGGAACGGGATTAGTTATTTAAGTTTTCAGAGTCGCTACTTGGGAATATAATGGTGTCCCAAGTCACCGGTTTAATCCCGAACCGAGGAAAGTTTAACTCTGTTACAGTCTGCGAACTAGAAATCTGGATAAGGAATTCTGCTAACCCGGGAGAAGGTGTTAGGCACTCCCGGATTTCGTGGTTCTAGCACGGTCGCTCAACTGTTATTTTTCATTATAACTAAGATCCTTAAAACACATATTGGCAATTTTCTCATGATGAGATACCTCATCATCGCTCCATGCTCCAAAACATTCTTCTTTTACACGTTACTGCTAAGCTTCCTTTTTAATTCAAGATAGTCAGCTTGGACATGTTTGAATTTTCCACATTTGTAACATCTTCCATCATTTTTATATGTTTCATTGCTTGCCCTTCCTTTTCTGAAATTAAACTTACATATTCTGTAGTTTGTGATCCTTCTCATCATATTGGTCACAACTTGCGAGAGAATTGCAATATTTTCATCTTGTTCTCCTCCTTCTACTTCATCTTCATTTTCAGGTTCAGCCATAGTTGCCCTGAAAGCAACTGTTTCCTTTTTCTCTTGAATTTGTTTATCAAGATGAACTTTCTCAAAAGTGATCAAGTCACCTCTAAGTTCGTCATAGGAGATTTTGTCCAGGTCTTGACATTCTAGGGCAATAACTTTTGGTTGCCAAATTATAGGTGGACTTCTAATGATCTTTCTAACCTATTCGCCACTTTTAATAGGTCTTCCAAATGATTTGAGGTCTCCAAGGATACATGTTCGCCACTTTTAATAGGTTTTCCAGATGATTTAAGGTCTCCAAGGATTTTGCTAAATCTTGAAAGCAGTTCTTCAACAGTTTCTCCCTCCTTCATTTGAAATAATTCGCATTCCCTAACTAGGAGATTTATTCTAGTCTCTTTTACTTTGTTGGTTCCTTCATAAGTGACTTCCAGTTTATCCCACATTTCTTTTGCAGTCTCACAACTAGATATGTTTTCATATTCTTATCCAATGAAGCATTGTACAGTAAATTTTTTGCTTTTGCATTCACAGTGATGACAACAACTTGTTCATTAGTATAATCGTCCAAATACATAGGATCAGTTGATGTGATGATTTCGCTATCTGCACTTTTCGTTGAAGGAATTGTAAGATTTTCCTCTTTTATCACACGCTATACTTTGATGTCGTATGCCATGGTGTATATTTCTATGCGGAACTTCCAGTGTGAAAAATGCTGACAATTGAAGTAAGGAGGCAGAACCTGAGAGGTCCCTTATTGAAAGAGAGCACCGGCAACAGTGTTGGAACCATTGATCTTTTTTTCACTAGCGGTAAAGCACAAATTGTGAGCCTTGCTCTAATACCAATTGAAAGTCCAGAGCCGGAGACACATGCCGCTACTCCTTCAGAAACTGGTAATCCACAAGGAACAAAAAAGGGGAAGGGGGGAGGTAAATTATTGCCTAATTAAAACTTAGTCGACTAAGATGAATATTAGTTGACTAATCCACGAGACAGAAAGAGTAAAAGCAGTAAAGAGCAATAGTAAGACACACACTATTTATACTAGTTCGCTATCGTTGTGGTACATACATCAAGTTCCCTTGGGTCACAAGGGTTCCCTCAAGATCTTTGAATCTATTTACAAGATTGGTGGTCTCTTTGTGTTTACCATCAACATGTAGAATCAGCAATTGAGTTCTAATCAAGTGACACAATTTTCTTTTGTACTCTCGATGTAACGACCCGACCGGTCGTTTTGAGCTATGGCGCGTCATTCAGCAGATTGATGCCATGAACAGCTTCATCTCAGGTATATTGACTTGTGTGTATAGTCAAAATTCAAATTCAGGAAGTTTGGAGTCAAATCTAAATGAAAATTCTCATTTTGAAAGCTTAAAGTTGAAGAAATGAACTACGATTGGAATTTTGAGTAAATGACCTCGAAATTGGGATCTAAAAGTTCCAACATGCTCGTATGATGATTTTAAACTTGGACGTATGTCCGGATTTGGTTTTTGATAACCCGTGAGCATTTCGGCGTATATGGTGGAAGTTAGTATTTTAGAAGGATTTCATAAATTTGGGTTGGAAGGCATTTTAGAGTTATAGATGTCCGTTTGGGATTCCGAGTCTGCGAATAGATCCATATGGTGATTTTGGAGTTGGGAACGCGATCGGAAGTGAATTCGGGTGTCCGGAGGTCATTTTGAAGTCATTTGGCAAAATATAGGAATTTGAAGGTTTTTGAGAAAATTCGACCGGAAGTGAAAATTTTGATATCGGGGTCGGAATGCGATTTCGAAAGTTCGTGCAAGTCTGTAATGTTGAGTGTGACTTGTGTGAAAATCATGAGTCAATTCGGATCGATTTTAGTAGGAAATGGAACAATTAATCTCTTTAAGGAAAGCTTAAGTTGGAAAAGTCAACTCAACATTGACTTATGAGTTAGAGGGATCGGAACTGAATTCCGATGATTCGGTTAGTTTTGGGGGATGATTTAAGACTTAGGAGCGCAATCGGAAGTAATTTTGGAGGTCCGGTGAAGAAGTTAGCCTATTTTGGCGAAGTTAGAATTTTGGCGGAATCCGATCGATAGGTGAGATTTTGATCCGAGAGTCGGAATGGAATTCTGACAAATGCAGTAGCTCCGTTAGGTGATTTTGGATGTGCCTGCAAAATTTCAGGTCATTCGGAGGTCGTTTGGTCGGGTTTTTGATCGAATGTTGGTTGCGGAAGTTTAAATGAAAACTTAGGCTTGAATTTGCTTGGATTCGATGTTTTCCGTGTTTAAGGGCGTGTTTTTATGATTGGAACAAGTTTGAATCGTGTTATGGAGTATGTTGGTGGTTTTCGTTGGGGGCCTGGGGGCCTCGGGATGAATTCGGGAGTCCAAACAGACCATTTAGAGCCAAAGTGAGCAGCTGATTGCTGCACTAATTGCAGCAGATTTTCAGCAATTTTCGGCTACTTTGAGAGCTGATATCTTGTAATCTATAGGGAATCCCAAAACGTGCAAAACATAAAAGTTGTAGAACATCGTGTCTAGTTTCCAGAAAGCTAAAGAACCCGTAATTTGGACATCTGTATTAGAAGTTATGATCGACGGAAAATGACTGCTGGAGTAACAAGATGTACAACTTGTACAGCGCAGGTGCAGGGTACAACCCGACGAAGCACAGACAGATTCTTTATTACACGAAATTGGGTTATTTCTTTCATTGATTTCATTTCGTTTGGATGATTTTGGAGAGCTTCAAGTGGGGATTTCACCGGGTAAACATCGGAGGTAAGATTCTTGACTCAAAAACATAATTTTATGGTAGAATTAACATCAATCTTCATGAATTTGGGTAGAAATTGTGAAGGATTGTGGCCTAGAAATTGAAAACGAAAATTTGGGTTTTGAAAGGCTAATCGAACTCCGATTTCGATAAATTTTATATGCACGGACTCGTGGCGAGACGAGGATCGCGTTGGTACTAATTTCGGAATTTTCCGATCAGCGGGCCCGGGGTCGGGTTTTTACCAACTTAGTGTATTTATGTGAATTTCAAGTAAATTGAAATGGGTTATGATTCTTTGACCCGTATTTGACACAATTATTGTGGTTTGAATAGATTCTACCGCGAGGCAGCGAATTCCAAAGGAAAGGGCATTGCGGACGAGTCTACGACCGGCTAGAGGTGAGTAGTTTGTGTATATGGTAGCCTGAGGGTTCGAAACCCCGGCTTAGCACATTGTGACACTAGTAGGGCGTGGCTCGCACCCCGTGGCAGGTGCGGGACTGATTGTGACTGTGGATTGAGACTTAGTCCATCCCGAATGAGTATGATATGATAATTGTGGTTGAAAAACACTGTGTTTGATATAATTGTGGGTTGTAAGCCGTATTTGGGGCCTTGTGCCGACCTGTAGTATCCCTAGGGGATAGTTATATATGTGATAGCTATAGTTGCTTAATCACTGATCTCAGTCCTGGTTTGGAAATCACCATATTGAATTGCTAAGTCACATGTTTTGGAAAAATTAAATAAAAGTTAAAGTATTTTCATAATTTATGAACTGGAACCTGGAAATAATAATAATTGAGCTGTTGTGTGACTTATATGATTGTTGTGGACTGAGGATGGATCGGGCTGCACGCCGCAGCGGTTATTATGATATGAGGATCGGGCTGCACGCCGCAGCGGTATTTGCGCTTGGGCTGTAGGAGCCCCTCCGGAGTCTGTACACACCCCAGTGAGCGCCGACGACGTTAAATGGATCGGGCTACACGCCGTAGCGGTTATGTGCATTGCATTGCATCCGTATTTGTTAAATTATTCTGTGGTAGCTGTATTGTACTGTTGATGCTAGTTCGTAGGAGATTCGGACTGTAGTGTAGCTTCATATTGTGGTATGTTGTGGATTTCTTTCTTTCATCTACTCGTATATATTTATTACTCAGTGAGTACTTAGTACTCACCCCTACTCCCTGCACCTCTATGTGCAGATTCAGGTACACGGGAGGGATAGACGAGCACTCCAGGTTTTATCAGTATTTATCCGAGTTGCTGAGGTAGCTGCTGGCATTCGCAGGACCTAGCTTCTCTTCTTATTCCAGTTTTCCTTTGTATATACATTATTCATACTTGAGTATTTGGTTTAGATATTGTTATCCGATCATGTTTAGAGGCTCTAGACTCGTGACCCTAGATCTTTGGGTGGTTATTTAGTTTAGCTTTATTGTCAAAATAATATCCAGGTAATTGATTTGAGCTTCATGCTCGGGTGAGAGTGTAAATGGTCGGGCTTTCCTAGCAGGTGTGTTGAGCGCCATCACGACCGGGATTTGGGTCGTGACAGTCGATCTCTCTATCTTATGAGTCTGATAACTCAGAGTTACAGTGTTTGAACTAAGAAGTAGACAAATTTGGAATACTCTTTTTGTAGTTGCATAATCTTCTTTTTGAGATAGCAGTCTTTTTATACCAGAAAAAGGAGCCGTTAAATTCTTTTAGAAACGGGAGGCATAAGATCTTTGATTAAAGAGATTTGACCCAAAAGATGCCTCTTTGAATCTTGCTCTTTGACTGCCCAGGTTTGTATGTGACCTTCCTTGTCATAGCTGAATTCAAGGAGAGATTAATTAGTGAGCGTATTCCTCGAAACTGAAAAGTTTGATTGAGTCAATATACTTCTTAATTGACCATTAATGATTGTAACTGAATCTTCATTCAACCATTAATTAGGGACGAGTCAAGTTGCGTCTTAATGATCATTAATGAAGTAACTAATTCTTCCTTATTCCCTTTATTTGAATCTTGTAGCAATTTTGCTAATCATCTTCATTCTTTCCTTTTTATTTGCCCTAAAAATATAACATAAGATAATAATAAAATTTAAAGTTAAAACCTATTAATGTCATCTACTCCAATAAATTTCTTAAGCAAACACTACCTTTATAAGGAACTAAAAGACAAAACGAGTGTCATAACATTAAAAATTGCTCCTCCTTTTAGTTGCCAATTTCTTGTCACTATTATATAGAGTAAGCTGGAAGGGGCAAAGCAATAATACCAAAAAACCATTTTTGGCCAATAATTCAAGCCTGATATTTCAATTTATGCACGCCCAACAGCCTTCGAGACCTTTATTAGATGAATTAAGTAAACTTCAGCGCCAAATTTCCACCAACCAAATATTTAACAATTGTATATAACGATTACATTTTCTATTTGTCAAAAGTCACTGTAGTGAAGGATTTCGTAAGCGAAACCAAGTAGGGAAATAAAAGCTTGTGAATTATTTAGCGAAACAAATTAATAAATTCAGAGTAATCTTTGGACACCCAATAAAAAGTCTAATGAAGATAAAATAGACCGACATTAATTTACTCGATAAGAGAATTGTAGTGATTTAATTTACTCACATAATAATGGAACTTGTATTATCTTAATAGTAATAACAAAAGACACAATCAATTATCAACTCTCATTTTTCTTTTTTCTTGAAATCCATTTATCATTCTAAATGTTTTTATAGTGACCAAATGATCTGTTCATCATTATAAGCCATGATAAGCTGATTTACATGGAGCAAATTCAAGAAATCATCTCCACCATTAATATCAACATTATTCATGTTTATAGTTCCATAAATCCTCAATTCCTTTAGTTGTCGTTGTTGCTGAATTCCTGCATTTAATGATGTCGTTTAGGGACTGCAGCATGTGGCTTAACTCAGACATTTGAGCTTTGAGAACAGAATTCTCTGCTTCCACATTCAAGTAAAGCTGATCCACCATGTTTATGTTAGTCACAATTTGGTTGTTTTCCTCCTTGAGTTGACTCATTTCAGCCATTAGGTCATCCAAATACTTCTGTTTCCTCATTCTTGATCTTCTAGCAGATTCCCTGTTGGATATCAACCTTTTGCGTTTCCTTTGATTAATTATTTGCTGGTGATGATCATCTTTGGAACCATAGTTCTTCAGCTGGATTAATGACCTTGAAGATGTTCCACTATAAGAAGCCATAACTCCTTACCAATGGTCTTGCAGTTACAATATCATAGGACCAAAATTAGATTTTACCTTGTATAAGAAGAATTTTTACCCCATTATTATATCTTTTAAAAAGACAACTATAAGTAATTGTTCGTGAAATTAGTTACCTGGAAAATAAGGTAGGCAACCCTGCTAGAAAAGGTAAATAACAACTGAAATGTAGTCAAGGGGTTGGGATCTTGAATGAAGTTTTCTGTTTCATGAAAACACGTAGAACCAGTAGAGGAAGACGACTGAGAAGGATTGAACTAAGTGAGTACGACGATGAAGAGTTGAGTTAATGGTAAAACCAGACAGAAGAACTTCACTGATTACTGGAGACATAATCCTGAACATCAAGAATCAAAGCACCACATCTATGCATCAACACAGAGAATAAGGCTAATTAGAGATTTCATTCAAAACAACTTTTATAAGAAGAGAGTTTTGGCAGATATATAAAGATATGAAAGAAGTGGAGAAAAGGAAAATAAGAAGGAGAGCAGAGTTGGATAATAGTACTGGACATCCATTTATAGAGATATTAATGCTCAATATTAATGGAATTAAGCAAATATTTAATTCCAAAAAAGTTAAAGCAGATTACGTAGAGCTTTTGAAAAGATTAGGGTATGACATGAAAGTTTCAAAGAGGGATAATGCGCTTACATACGCAGCACTTAATAGTTTTGCGATTTGGAAATTTCTGTTATACGGTGAATAATTTACTAACAAAAATTGGATACGAATGTATTCAAGAATTTCACGTGGACTTACTAATTTTTTCAAATTATTTCTGATGTACATATTTTCCCGGAGCCTCTTACTTGTGATAAATGGAATGAATCCATACCTCTTTGCAATACACTTCATTTTTTTTAAAGAATAAAAAGCAACAGATAGAAATGTTAAACCACTACAACTGACAATGGCACCACTCTCATTCAATCCTTGGTACATTTCATCTCAAGAAAAGCAGAGACTTCGTATTAGATACTCCAAGGTATCCCAAGAATTTAAAAAAAGAAAAACTACAGAAAAAGCTGACGAATAGTCATTTGCTTCAAAACTGGTGAACACTAATAACTCATCAGTCTGAATCAGAATCTGGATTGATTGACGATCTCACTGTCCTATTTCTTTCACCGTATGAATCATCATCTTCTTCTTCCTTGTTCTCTTTGATGATTCCTGCACCAAAGATGGTTTTAGTGACTGCATCAAGCTTATGGATAGGAATCATCAATTAAAAAGCATTACCTTTCTTTAACAGAAGGCTCTCCAGAGTCCGCGTGCTGAAATCATCTTTTCCTCCCAATTCTTGAAAACCAACCAGCCTCTCTGAAGCTACTCCATTCCTGAAGAGCAAAATTCTTTTAGGTGTAGAACAAAAGGAAATATCAACTGTACGTACCCCTTCCCTTTATCCACTATTTCGATGAGGCCACAAGTTCACGTAACTTTAAACTATGTTTGTGAAGATCACGATAGCTCCCTCATCTAATTTACAATAAAATAGGGCAGCTCCCTTGCCTAATCAAATCCAAGACCTGAAACAATTAAGACAGTTAAGCCCGCTACTCAAATGTTAACTGCTAGCCAGCCTGCCCTAAACAGTTAATTCCACATGACAGACTGATATTTTACTTCCCTCGGTGCATTCGGCCTGTTTTGACAGATCATTTGATCTACATTTTGAGACCAATAAGATAGGAGAATTCAGGTGCATTCTTCTTGCTTGAAGGAAAGTGCTATTTTTAAGTTCTTAATTTTGCCTTGGAAAAACCGTAGAACCACCCAAACATGGATAAATATATGAGAAAGAACAGAGCAGTGCAAATCAGAGTACCACCTTAAAGGCTAAATAGGCCAGGAGGCACTAACCTGAAGAAGATGACACATGGTAGAGTTTTAATTCCCAGCTTTGCAACGAAAAAAGGAGCATTCTGCATTAAGTTATATGAGACACAATGAGAAATAGCACGGAAATGAGATCCAATGAACAGTCCTCAAAAGGTTATAGAGACAGTCTTTCTTTCCTTCCTTCACTGATAATTGAAATTTCTTTTTTCGGTTTTACTTGTGTTATCTTCCACAGGTAGGTGGGTGCAGATATTTCATAGAATTTCAGGACTCTTCCTACTGTACATAATCTGAGGAAGAATACAAAAACTCAAGATATATAAACCTCAGCATCCAACTTTAGGAACTTTGTATCAACGTGTCTTGGTGCAAGAGACTTCAAATGCTTATCCATGATCCTGAAAGAGCAATGAATACCATTAGGTGTATGCCTGCATGTTGATATATACAAAGCTAGATTCCTACTCGTTTTCCCTTTCACAAGTATGTATAGTTAGATTATTCTACTTGCTCGATGCATTGAAGTAGGAAGAGAAGCAAGAGAATAGTCAAATTTTGGATGACCAGTTAACCTTGTTTAAGTTGTGAGCTGTCACAAACAGAACCTTCAAGATGCAAATTTAGGCAACACTTTCATGGATGTCAACAGTGGCGGAGCCAGAACCTTCATGAAGGGTGTTCAAAAAAAAAATTTGTAGCTGGTGGGAATTGAACTCATGACCTTATGTAAATTTTGAACACCCTTAACTACTAAACTACACTTTTGAATAGTGTTAAGGGTGTTCAAAACTTAATATATAGAGGTAAAAAATAAATTTTACCTTATATATACAGTGTAATTTTTCGAACACCCTTGCGCCCCCCTAAATCCGCCTCTGTATGTCAAGCTTGTTGCATCAGATTACAGACTAAAGTTCTTGCACTACTGACTTTAAAAAAAACTCGAACTACAAATCTACAGTATGAGATATACCAGAATTATTCTAACTTCGGAAATTACTCCCAACCTTCCTCTCTATCTCAAACACAAGAGGCAGCATAGAATAACAGAAACAGGTATCCAGGTTCCAGAAAGAACCCTCCTCTTATGTCTTTTCTTTTATGTGGGGAGGGCAGTAAATTGTGAAACATGAAGTAAGTCCTTACTTGCAGCGATAGAACTCCCGATGGTAGAAGTGACAAATCACTTTCTCACTACCAGTAACTTCACCCAAAAAATCTCCTTCACTAATCTCTCTATATTCTCCATGCCCTTTCCTTTTTAAAGCTTGTCGCTTCTCTGCTTCTTTCTGTACAAGAGAGTCCAGACAAAACAATTGTTTAACGATCAGGCACTCCAGATATAACTAACTGTGTTGCCCTGCAGGCAAGACAAAACAACAGACCTTGAGAGCCGCAATCCTATCTGCATGCAATTTTTCCAGCTCAGGGTCCTGTCAAAAGCACAGTGAGCGAATAAACAAGACATACAAATTATATTATGTGCCTAGAAGGAGAAACAGGGATGGATACGCAAACTTACATCCATCAGTTCATCAAGATCTATGTCTTGATTAACAGAAGATGATGCTTGTGCCTTCTCTTGAGCCAGCACTTCCTAAAGGGTGAAGTTGGATTCAAATGATAAGTAGTTAATACCTGCTAACTAAAACTGCTGGATGTTTTGAGGTATATTACAATGATCTAACTAAAAATCTCAAATATTAAGTTCATCCAAAGGAACAGCAAGTAATATCAAATGTCAAACTCCCTTGAAATGTTGAAAACCCCCATAACTGACTGGTCTTTTCTTAAGCTACTGGAGTATAACTAAATTTTCATCCAACATTACTCATCATATCTACATGATTCACTAATTCTTAACAAAATAGTGGTCTTAAATGGTTAGTAATTGGAGTATAGATATTGAAATAAACAGATAAACATAGTAAATAATTCTTAGTATTTCCCATAGAAGGACATCTTTATCCTGAGACCAGAGGCAACATTAATCTAGCCACACAATAGAGACACAGCCTGTAGCTCTTAGTTGCTTGGCTACTGATGTAAATACTTTTTTTGCGCTTTCTTAGTGTCATTTTAATATAATTAATCCTCTAGATAAGCTTGAGGGACCAGAAAAGTATACTTCGCATTAACATGCCACAAATACCAAGAGTTTCATACCAATCCTTACTAGTTGTAGGAAAAAGTAAGTAAATTCTACTGATTTTGAAAAGACAGTAGGTGAACCCTCTATAATTTTCTTACTTGATAAATGCACCCTCTTTGATTAATTTGTCGAAAAGCAATTATCTAAGTCTCAAGGAGAAATGGTGCATGCAGTCATTAAAACTATTTAAAGCTCCATCACAAACATTTGGATAGAATTCTAGTATAGAATTTTAAGAATTCATTTTATCTAATACATACAGTTACACCTGTCTTATATGAATACATAAAAATCCAAATTTTACAACAACAAAACCTACGCCTCAATCCCAAACCAGTAGAGATTTACTATATGAACCTTAATAACACTTCCGCTCAATTTGGACACAGATATCCAAACTTTACTTTATTTCTGCATATAAAAACGCAAACTTTACTCTAATCAAGTTCATTTAATTAACCAAATTAATAAAATAAGAGAAATTAAAATCAGAAAAAAAGTATAAATACCTTCTGGTAATCACGAGCAGCAGCAGCCATTACATTTCCAAATGCTAGATTAGAGAGAGTTGATTTCACTGAATCCGGATCCATCTCTTCTCCTTTTTATCACTGTTAGTAAGATAATTTACTGTAACCTAAATCCAAAGGATACAATCAAAGAAGATTAAAATGGGAATTTAAAACAGAGAATCTGTGGAATGATATTTTCTGTAACTTGAAATACCAGTAAAAGCGCGCAGATTTCAGATTTGTCTACCAATTGGGAGTTTGCTATACCCCATTCGTTTAAATTTTAACACATCTTTTTAATTGATAATAATAGTTGATGGACGGTCATTATTAAAAAATATTAATTAAATTAAATTATGATCGAGCTAATTTGATTCTATTAGATTGTATTCTTAATAAAATTCAATTGTCATCTTACTTGTCAATACGATATTTCCAATAATGAATCAAAGATACTTATATAGTTACTAAATAATTTTTTTGTTCTATATATTTTAATTATATTAAGCAATATTTAGTATTTGCTTTCTTTTTGTCATATTTGAGAAGATTTATAATTTATTATTGTTGAAATATTTTTTTATTTTATTTTTTATTCTATTGTTCTTAATAATTTTATCAAAATTTTAATGAATAAAATCTCTGTTAAACTAACGGGACTTAAATACGGAGCGCATTGAATAACTTTCTGTTATGTATTTTTCTTTATTACATCATTTAATATTTAATATTATTATATTGCTAATAGAAAATTTTATTAGTATATTACTTTATTAAATATTTTTCTTTGAAAGTTTTTTTATGTCTTTATTTTCATTTTATTTATTTTAAAATAATTTTAAAACTCCAATTTGAAATTTACTCCCAAATTTGAATTGGTAATTAATTATATTTTTTATTTTAAAATTATTTTAAAACTTCAACTTGAAACTACTTCCCGATTTGAATGGATAGTTCTTCTCTTTTTTCATTTTTATAGCTACTTTTTTTGCCTTTATTTTAAAATAATTTAAAAAATCCAACTTGAAACTACTCCCACCCAATTTGAATGGGTAGTTATATTTCATATATTTATTTTTTGTTTTTTTATATTTATTTATAAGATATCTATATTCATTAATCCAAATAAAGTAAAAAATTAATATATATATATATATATATATATATATATATATATATATATATATATATATATATATATATATATATATATATATATATATATATATATATATATATATATATATATATATGCATGCAAGTCTCCAAGAACAGTCAAAATTATCATTTATGTTCCAACTATTAGGAATTATATATATATATATATATATTTAAATTTAAAAATAATAATCAATAACTAATTATAAACTAAATAACTAACTATGCCAAGTGACATTTTTTTAGGTTGCCACTTGGCTTAAGGAGTGCGCTTTTTCCTCTCCTTTTAATAATACTAGTAGTCGTAATCGCGCGATGCGCGGTCAATATAAAAAAATTAATTAAATTAAATTATGATCAGACTTGTATGATCCTATTAGATCGTATCGCTTTAATAAAATTCAATTGTCATTTTGTTTGTCAATACGATATACCTAATAATGAAATCTCTATTAAATCAAAGGTACTTATATAGTGAGTGAATAACTTTTATATTCTATTTTTCTTTATTATATTAAACAATATTTAGTGTTCGCTTTCTTTTTGTAATATATGAGAAGATACATAATTTATAACTATTGAAATATTTTTCTATTTTAAAGTTTATTGTGTTGTTCTTAATAATATTATCTAAATTTTAGTGAATAAAATCTATGTTAAACTAATGAGACTTATACAGGCAACGCAATATTTTTGTTATGAGTCTTTCTTTATTATATCTTTCAATATTTAATATTATTACATTGTTGATAGAAAGTTCCATTAGCATATTATGCTATTTAATATTTTTCTCTGAATTTTTTTTTATTTCTTTGACTGTTTTTTTTAATAAATTTTAAAACTCAAACTTAAAACTACTCCCCAATTTGAATTGGTTTACTATTTTTTAATTTTGTTTTTTATGTTAAAATTATTTTAAAACTCCAACTTGAAACTACTTCCTGATTTGAATGGGTAGTTTTTCTTCTCTTTTTTTCGTTTTTATAGCTTTTTTTTATTTTTTATTTTAAGATAATTTAAAAACTGCAACTTGATACTACTCCTAATCAATTTGAATGGGTAGTTATATTTTTTATGTATATTTATATTTTTGTTTGTTTTATTATAGTTAATTATAAGATAACTATTTTTATTTTAAAACTCCAACTTGAAACTACTCCCCGATTTGAATGGGTAGTGTGAGCACGTGATTTTTTCTCGCATGAGAATTACTCCCAAAAATTCAATAAATAAATAAATAAAATAATTTTACGCTGTGTGTGATTTTTTTAATTATTATTTGCATTTTTGTCTGTGCATGTTTATTTGTTAAATTAATAAAATATAAAATATATATATTGCATTTGAATTTAGGATTAATTAAGTAATTTGTTTTATAAAAAAATTAAAATCAAAAAAATGTGTGTTTTTGCATTTTTAATATTCAAATGTCTAGCTGTGTGATTTGTATTTAATAGATATTTAATTGTGTTTGTTAATTGTTAATATAACTTGATTAGTATTTTTATAATTTAATTTGATTTTGTAGTGTAATTAGAATTTTTGTTTTAATTAGGAACTAAATTAAAAAAAGAAGAAAGAAAAAAGAGAATTGGAAAATTAGAATTGGACCGGGCAGCTTCCAGGCCCAAACACGCATGCCCAGAGCCCTATCCAAATAACCCCTTACTCGGACCCGTCTCACTAACCCACTCGTTACCCCTCCAAACGACATTGTTTAAGGTTAATGCCCTTGATCTTGGCCGTTGATTGTTATAATCCAACGGCTCAGATTAAAACATAAATTTTAATACACTAAACACCCCCCAAACCCTCTTCACCCGGTCATTTCCGCAAAATCCTTTCACCTTTGTCTCTCTAAACCTAGAGACAACCTCCGCCCTGTAACGCCGCCCTAAGCCGCCGTCTTCCGCCTACCGGTAATCGCCTTACAGCGGTTCTGGTAAGCCAAACCACCCCATTTTTACACCCTAGGATCACCTCAACCTCCCCATTCCAAATCCCTACTCCGTTTATCTCGAATCTCAATAAAGCTCCTCGAATCTTCAATCGAAGATTCGAGTTAAACATCAACCTCCGCCAAACCACCCAAAACTCACACCATACCCTCGCCAGACCTCCCTTACACCTTAACCACTGTTAGTTTTATTCAAATCCAACCAGAAGCCATCAAGCCCCAAATCCGAGCCTCAAGAACCCTATAATTCAAAACTAGGAATTTCGTCCAAAATTAAAGGGATATGGGGTCTAATAGACTTTAATTGAGATGTTTTCATTTGAAAACATTTCAATTAAGGTCCGTTCGACTTCAAAAGTCCAATTTCGAGTCAAATCCGAGATTGGCCCAAGTCCGTTGATTTCTATTTTTTCTCTTAAGGTATTCCTTTCTTTCTTTTCTTTATTTATTTATTTTTGTACTTGTTTGTTTGTTTCAATTGTTTTGATTATTTGTTCATCCTATCCAGTTATTGTAATTTCTCTGTTTTTCTCTTCTCAAATGACCTTTTATTTGGTCGATTTTCTCTGTTTATTGTTAATTGTGTGTATTATCAACTACATAATCAATTTAAAATATCGTCGAATAGTTTAAGTTCCCTGTTTTTGTTAAAATCACTAAGTCAGTCGTTAGTCTGTTCTTATTCCGTTTGTATGTGTTTAATTACTATGTGTAATCGATTGTTTAAATGTCGTCATCTAATTTCGTAGGTTTGTTGTTTGAAATCTCGGACAGTGATTAGCACTGATTGAAGTCTTTATTGAATTGAAGTTTTGATTGATTTGTGATTCTAAAAATAGGACTAAATTGGATATAGCTGTTTTTATTTTAGTTTGGAAATTAAAAGCCAACAACTAGGATTCAAATGTGCTGCACATGGGAAGGGGTAGTGGAACTTGTCTTTACAGCAGAATATGCACTATTTTTTAATTTGAGATGACTTTTAAAATAGAAAAGTCATGCCTAGACAGGACTAAGTGGGACTGACAGTCTCTATAAGTTAAAAAATCAGAACATGGGGGGGAGGGATTAATTTCATAATTGTTTGGGTGCTCTTAAGAGCCGGAAGGGAATCAAATTAAGGCTATAAGAGGGGCAGCATTCTGCACTTTCAAAAAAAAAAAACACTGATTTCAGAGAGAAAAAACAGATCTAGACAGATTTGATACACACACACACACACAGAGACTTTCATATAGACACTGATTTCAGAAGAGAGGAATAGACCTTGAGAGAGACTTTCACACACATATTTGATATCCTTTCGAGCAATAGTGAGAAAGAAAGACTGCTGATTTTTTGAGAGTCTGTTAGTCGTTGAAAACTAGTTTAAGTGAGTTCAAGAGGGGTATTTAGCCAAAAGAAGAAGAAAAATCCTGTCCTCTAATACTGTTGCATTGATTTTGGGTTTCAAAACTGTTTCAAACAGTTTAAATCTTCCACCTTTGTTTCATTCCAGATTGGATTCCGTCAAAAGTTATCTGAAGGTTGTTTGGGGTTCATTTATTGATGTTTTGGTTCTGAGTTGGTTGTTTGTCATCTGTGAGACTCTTAGTTTCGTTTTAGCCCACTTTTGGAACTTCAATCTGTTACTAGTTTATTACTGTCACATCTTTGGTAGCGGTATTCACTGCTGGGATCTGTTGTTGTAGTGTTTGCTGTTGTTTTGGCTGGGAGTTGCTTACTGATTTTCCTCTTTCTTTCTACTGTTAAAATTAGGTACACATCCTTTGGGCTGTCCATTCTTATACTGGAAATGAAATGAAAGCTCATTTTAAATCCTGCTGTGAGGCTATCACATGAATGATCCTGTTAGCTATACGTTAAATTAGGGATCGTTAGTTGAAATAGAAATTGTATTGTTAATCATTAAGGGGTTAAGAGTGCACATAGTTTTGTATGTCTACTTAGTTCTTGCTTTCAGCATGTATAATTTGAAACAACATCTGTTAGGCTCGTATTGTCTATTGTTGTAAACTAGGACTGTTTTTGGACTATTGTTTAAAATAGATACTAGTTTTCATTCATGCTTGGCTAGTTTCTGTTAGTGTTTGGATTTGTGTAAGTAAAACAAGCTAGTTCGGACTGGGATCTTCTTTGAAACTTTAAATAGATAATCTGTTAAAGTCAAGTATTTTAAGCATGTTTAAGGTGATAGTTTGATTTATGCGAGTTATTAATATAGGATAGCTTGAACCACTTCGAGTTTCTTTGTTTGATTTTCCTTTAAATCCTTTTGTAGATAAGCAAACAAGATAAGTAGCCAATGCTTTAGATGCCAATGCTAGTTCGACTCTAATCGCATAGTTTTGATCTCGTCAATTAACATCGGATTGAGAGTAGTGAAATCCAAAATAAATAACCTCGCGTCTAATAATGAACCGTGGTGAACTATTTCTACCTGGCATAATTCATCAATTTTCTCACTAGTTTATACATTTTCAGTCAATCCTCGGCCCTAATTTAACAAGTCACAAAATAAGATATAGTTTTGTATGGGTCTTAATTGTAAATAACCTCAACATATATGTTTTTTTAGATAAATTGATTTTTGTATAGTCTAACAATCGCTTTAATCGGCATAGGTTGAAATAAGTGGTCCGGGCACATTTTTTGATTTGCATATTCGTCGAGGGCCCGAGTCTGTGTTGCGACTAGGTTTGCTTTGCTTAAAAAGTTAAATGTATAGTTTTGAATTAATAAAGTGGTTTAAAGTTTAATCAAGAGCACATAATTTATAATATGTATTAAAATCGGATATTTTTAGCTATTTATAATAATTGAAGTGACCGTGCTAGAACTACGGGATCCGGGGGTGCCTAACACCTTCCCTTGGGTCAACAGAATTTCTTACTTAGAATTTCTGGTTCGCAGACTTCATTTGGAATATCAAACTTTTCTCGATCCGGGATTTGAATAAATCGGTGACTTGGAACACCTTAATTTATTCCAAGTGGCGACTCTGAAATAAATGAAATAATCTCGTTTCGAATATTGTCACTTAAATTGGAAAAACTTCCTCGCCCGTTTCTTTATCCTTCGGGGTAGGGGCACGCCAAAAGGAGGTGTGACAGCTCTGGCGACTCTGCTGGGAAAACAAACCCAGAACCACTGGTCCAGGGTTTAAGAATTCGAGCTTTGAATATTTATTGTATTTGGCTTATTTATTATCTGATTGTATTATATATCTGTTTTAATGTGCTAAATGTTGCTTTTACCGCTTTGATATTTCGTTAATTGTATATAAATTATGCCGATACCCTCTTTCTCCTCTGAGTCTCTTTGAAATATAATATCGGGCATTTTCTGGATATAGCCCGTCTTTCTCAAGATAGCTGTGGTGCTTGGCATCCAATGAAGGATTTTTAGTCACACGTGTTTAGGCGGGGAGTACTGTCAATTAAGCCGGAAAGCCATGCTACCGGTGCACTGACACTCCTCGGCTCGAGTTGTCCGCTCGCGTAAAGCCAGTCTAGATACTTTTTCCAATAGGATGATAACCTAGAATAACAAAACCTCATGCCGGATCCCCAGTAAGAACGGCTATTTGCATCTTGTGCATATTCGACTTAGGAGGCTCAATACAGGGGTTGGGTATGTCTAGGACAGGTGTACCTGAAGCAAAAGACCAACTTGATGCATCTTTGTTTGTGCATTTATTTGTTTCGAACTTGCATGCTGACCGGCTTATTATTAAAAGGGATGAAGGAGTGATTTTGAAGAAAAGGCGAGTTTGTGTGCCCAATATGGAGGGAATTCGAGAGTTGATCCTAGCGGAGGCCCATAGTTCGCGGTATTCTACTCACCCGGGCGACCCGAAGATGTATCAGGACTTACCGCAGCACTATTGGTGGCAAAGGATGAAGAAGGACATCGTTGCGTATGTCGCTCGATGTCTAAAATGTCAGCAGGTGAAATATGAGCACCAGAAGCCTGGTGGCGTATTCCAGAGAATTGAAATTCCCGAGTGGAAATGGGAGCGGATTACAATGGACTTCGTTACTGGACTTCCTTTGACTCGGGGGAGATTTGACGCTATTTGGGTCATTATTGATAGGCTGACCAAGTCAGTACACTTCATTCCAGTATTTGTCTCATACTCATCGGAGAAGCTAGCAAAGATTTACATCAAGGAGATTGTTCGCCTTCATGGGGTGCCGGTGTCTATTATTACGTAGTTTACCTCGCATTTCTGGAGAGCGGTCCAGCAGAAGTTAGGCACTCAGGTTCAGTTGAGTACAACTTTTCATCCTCAGACGGACGGTCAGTCCGAGAGGACTATTTAGATCCTAGAGGACATGCTTCGAGCCTGTGTCATTAATTTTGGAGGCTCGTGGGACCGGTTTCTGTAATTAGTAGAGTTTGCCTAATATAACAGCTACCAGTCTAGCATCTAGATGGCCCCGTATGAGGCGTTGTATGGTAGGCGATGTCGGTCTCCAGTCGGATGGTTTGAGTTGGGAGAGGCTCGGTTGTTGGGTACAGACTTAGCTGAGGAGGCCTTAGACAAGGTCAAGACTATACAGGAGAGACTGCATTCAGCTCAGTCCAGACAGAGGACTTATGCGGATCGTAAGGTCATAGATGTAGATTTCATGGTTGGTGAGCGGGTATTGCTCCGAGTATCACCTATGAAGGGCGTGATGAGGTTCGGAAAGAAGGGCAAGCTCAGTCCTAGGTATATTGTTCCATTTGAGATTCTGGACCGAGTGGGAGAGGTGGCTTAAAGACTAGCACTGCCACCCAGCTTATCAGCCGTACATCCGGTTTTCCATGTATCTATGCTTCGGAGGTACCACGACAATCTTACACATGTGTTAGACTTAAGTAGTGTCTAATTTGACAATGATCTATCTTACGAGAAGGAGCCGGTGGCCATTCTAGACCGGCAGATTCGACAATTGAGGTCGAAGAGTTTTCCTTCGGTGCGTGTTCAGTGGAGAGGTCAGCCTCCTGAGGCATCGACCTGGGAGTCCGAGTCTCATATGCGGAGCCGTTACCCGCATTTGTTCCCCGACTCAGGTACTTCCTTCTCTTGTCCGTTCGAGGACGAACGGTTGTTTTAGAGGTGGAGGATGTGACGACCCAAAGGGTCATCACCTATTTTCCTCATCTGTTCTGCGCTTCCAAGGCCTTGAAAACCTCATTTTATATTGCCCGATTAATGTGCATAGTCCGGGCATATAGCCGGAAAAATTTTGTGTTGGAATATGTGAATTCTATGGAAAATTTGAAGAAATTTGATATTAATATTGATATAATTGACTTTGGTCAACATTTTTGATAAAGGGACCCGGACCTGAGATCGGACGATCCCGGAAGGTCCGTAGGAAAATATGGGACTCGGGCATGCGTCCGGAGTCAATTCGGAGGCCTCAAGCCCAAGATATGAATTTTTTTGTTAAATTATTTTTGCTGAAATCAATAAATGAAAATTGATTAAATGACCATGGTATCGGGCTCGTATTTTGGTTCCGACACCCGGTACAAGTCTTAAATATTATTTAAATGCTTCCTGCAAAGTTTGACGACATTTGAACGTCTTTTGATGTGTTTTGAACCATACGTTCCAAATTTGAAAGTTTATGAAGTTAAAGGAAGAAAATCATGAATTTGAGGTTTGATTCTATGAAAATGATGTTATATTGGCGATTTGATCGCGCGATCAAGTTCGTAGTATATTTTTGAGGTTGTGTGCATGTTTGGTTTGGATCTCAAGGGCTCGGGTGAAGATTTGATAGGCCGTTAGAGCAGATTTTGAAAAATAACACTGCTGGTATTTTTTCCGAGCTGATATCTTCGCAATTGCGAAGAATATCTCGCAATTGCGAGAGCTCCCAGAAATAGCCTTAGTTCGCAAAAGCGAACACTTCACAAATGCGATGAGGCCCAGGAATGCTCTTGGTTCGCAAATGCGAACAACAGCTCGCAAATGCGAAGCAGCCCCCAAATGTCTTAGGTTCGCAAATGCGACCAAAATGTCGCAAATGCGAATGTCATAGTTTTGAGCTTGGTTCGCAAATGCGAACGGATTCTCGCAAATGCGAGGGCCACAGTCAGAACCTGCTAAGTTTGCAATTGCGAACAAATGTTCGCAATTCCCATATCCGCAGCTGTGCAATCTGATACTTAAACGAATTTTAAACCCCTTTTCACCATTCTTTCAAAACCCAACACACCACACACGATTCTCTAAGAGCAATATCATTCCAAATCACTTGTAAGTCACTTTTTACTTAATTCTTTCAATTCCTAACATCATTAAACATGTTTCCAAGAGAAATCAAAGGTTTTCATGGTTGAAATTGTTGTTTTTGGGTATGACCTAGGTTGTTCATGAATTGGGGAATTGGACCTCGATTTGAGGTCCGATTTCGAAAAAAATCATATAATTAAACTCGTGAGGGAATGAGTAACCGAATTTTGGTCCAAACCTCGAGTTTCGACCACGTGGGACCGAGAGCATTTTGGAAAATTTTGGGTTAAACTTTGAGAAAAACCATTTTTTAAGCATCCAAACCAATTTACATAGTATTTATTAAAGTAATTGAAACAATTGTGATTAGATTCGAATAAGTTGAAGGTTGAAATTCGAGGTAAAGCGATAGTTGAAAGTTAATTGGACTTCAAGGCTTGAGGTAAGTGTTTGATCTATCCTAGCTTGAGGGAATATGATTGAATGTGCTAATTGTTATGTGATCGAATAAGGTGTATAGGCTTTGGTGACAAACATCTATACAGTGGCGTCTAGCATGACCGTGAGTCGTTTGTTGACATATATTGTGAAGTTGATCATTGTTTCCCTTGCCGGGACTTTATTGTGAAGTTGATTATTGTTTCCCTTGCCGGGACTTTATTGTGAAGTTGATTATGTTTTCCCTTGCCGGGACTTTATTGTGAAGTTGATTATTATTTCCCTTGCCGGGACTTTATTGTGAAGTTGATTATGGTTTTCCTTGCCGGAACTTTATTATGAACTTGATTATTGTTTCCCTTGTCGGGACTTTATTATGAAGTTGATTATGGTTTCCCTTGCCGGGATTTTATTGTGAAGTTGATTATTGTTTCCCTTGCCGGGCCTTTACTGAGATGATTATTGTTTCCCTTGCCGGGACGGTTCATATTATTTGTTTCGTTCTTTTGCCCTTAACTGTGATTGTTATTTGGGTGAGGAAGAGTGATAATGCATGAAGGGTGATGTCGTGCCATTTTTACTTATATTTGCACGAAGGATCATGCCGTGCCTTGTTTTACTGATTATGCACGAAGGATCATGACGTACCTTGTTTTACTGATTATGCACGAAGGATCATGCCGTGCCTTATTTTACTGATTATGCACGAAGGAACATTCCGTGCCGTTGTTATTTAAACCATGCACGAAGGATCATGATGTGCCATGGATGTGAGGATGAGAGTAAAAGCACGAAGGGTGATGTCGTGCACTTTTATTTGCTTATTTGGTGAGGATGAGAGTAAAAGCACGAAGGGTGATGTCGTGCACTTTTATTTGCCTATTTGGCGAGGATGAAGTAAAATCACGAAGGGTGATGCCGTGCACTTTTATTTGCCTGTTTGGTGAGGATGAGAGTAAAAGCACGAAGGGTGATGCCGTGCAACTATTAAATTTCTAGTTTTGGTGATAGCTGTTTTTATTACACTCTGATTCTCTTTACTGATTTATTATATGTTGTTGATTGTGTTCCCCAGGCATGATACCTCTTTTTTTAGTTGTATTAATCGAAAATTCTGTTATTTTGTGGTATATACACTATATAGAACTGCACAGGTTTATGTGAGTGTCTGGTCCTAGGCTTGTCACTACTTCGCCGGGATAGGCCAGGCACTTACCAGCACATGGGGTCGGATTGTGCTGATACTGCACTTCTGTGCGTTTTTGCACAGGTCCAGATTTTGAGCAGGAGCAGCAACAGTAGAGTACTAGTGGGATTTCTGTGCTTTCGAGACCGAGGTAGCTTGCAGGCGTCCGCAGGCCCGGCGTCTCCTCTATTTATTTTTGTTATTGTTGTGGTCTCATTGTTCCGAGACAGACGTTTGTTCATTACTTTCTTTCAGACCATTATGTGTCGTTATTCCTTAGTAGTTCGTGAGTTGGTGACTCCACATCTTGGATAGAGGATTATGTCAGTTGTTTTACATTATTATTATTCATCTCTTATTCGAAAGACTTCCGCATTTAACAATTTGAGTAATTATTCTTGCTATTAAATATAAGAACAAAAATGATGATATGAACAGGAAAAATGTGAATGAGTTGGCTTGCCTAACTACAACGAGTAGGCGCCATCACGATTCCGATGGTGGGGAAAATCTGGATCGTGACACATCATTAAACATCAAATTATCGAAGCAACTATGAAGGGACATTTTACACTTGCATGTCAAGTTCAATAATTTTTTTTTTAGAGAATCTGAATAGATTGTATTATAATATTATAATTAATTTTTTTATATCAAGTATATCTTACTAATTAATCTCTCAGAAAATAAGGCAAACAATAACTTCAATTACTGAAGGCAAAAGTCCCGCTAAGGCATTAGGCCATCTTCAATGCTAACACCAATTTTTTGCACCAAATATCACACCAAAATGGTGTAACATCAAATTTACTCCGATCATTACACCTTTTTTTACGCTAAATCTTCTCTATATTCTATATTATATTATTATCTTCTATTTACTTTTCATTTTTTTCCGTCAAACTAATACTATCTTTTTTTCTTTTTTTTTTTCATATTCATTATATATAATTCGCATTCAACACTTATATAATTATTTATTACAAAATTATTTAAAGGATAAATTAACTAAAAGTGAAATTATTGATAAATATTACATCATAGTCAAATTTAATCGGATCAACTCAAAGAAATTTCTATTTTTATATTTATTAAATAACTCTAATATATTCTTTAATGGAGTAATATTTATGTAATTTGTATAGTTATATATTCAATGTATAAGGTACAATCAACAACAATATTTATTGTTCTGACCTTTTCTTTTTGGTCACATGAGATACCTATTCAATTATTGTTCAAGCACATTCAATATATTCAATCGCTAGTATTATGAATATACTTTTGAAATGTCAATATATAAATTAAACAAATTGAAGATATGCTTATAAATTTTCATGGTATCCCAAATCACATTTCGCAAATTGAAAGGGGAAGTCTTTTCATCTATCAGCTTATCTTGTAGATTAGTATAATTTTAACTTATAAGTGTAGTTTGCTCACGTTGATGAATCAAGAGGGTTGTTGCCATTTCTTAAGGTTGTCAGTCTCATATGTACGTGAGATGTAATCATATACTATATGTTAATTTCCAAACAAAATCAAACTTCATGAGTAAATATCAAATAATAACTTATAAATAAAGTTCAATATATAAAAATACAACTTAGGATGAAACATAAAATGTACTTTATTCATTGTTAAAATTGTTGATAGAATGCTAGTTTAAATGAGAAGAACTCAAATTTTCTCCTTGCAGCTGCTTTTAACTATATCACTTCTACTGAATTCATCTTATTTTCAAAACTTCTAATCCTTTTTGTTGTAAAGAGTTCCAACTCATCACATCCATCTTCTTCAGTTTCTTCATTCTTCATTCTCTTGCGTTTGAGAAATTTGACTAGTCTTTCTAAACAAACATTAGCATTGTCACTCTTCATAAGTTCCTCAGCAACTTCTGCAGGGGTGACTTGTACACTCTCAATCAACTCTTGTACTTCTTTAAAATGCCAATTTTGATGATCATGCACTTTGAGATAATTTTTTGCCAAGACTGAAAATCCTTCAATAGTTAAATAAGACATGTGGATGTGCATGTCCATACGCCCTGGTCTTAATAGAGCTGGATCAATCTTGTCTTTGTTGTTAGTAGTAAATATGATAACTCTCTCATCTCCACAGCTTGACCATAAGCCATCAATGAAGTTCAGTAGTCCAGCAAGTGTAAACTAGATGTAAAAATCAAAAGAAAAAAAAAAGAGGAATATAATTAGGGAAAAGAGTCAGCGGATTTAGAATCAGTGTCATCTTATTAAATATATATGTTTAAAAAGATTTCGCATATGTATATATAATTTGAGAAGAAAACAATTGGTATAATTGAACCCACATAACTGATCAATGATTCGACTCTCATTAGTGGTATAGCAACAACAACAACAACCCAGTATAATCCCACAAGTGGGGTCTGGGGAGGGTAATATGTACGCAGGCCTTACTCCTACCCGGGGGGCAGAGAGGCTGTTTCCAGGAGACCCTCGGCTCAAGACATCAACAAGACGATAAATTAGTACTATCAATAGACTCATATTAAAATAACATAAAATAATAACATAACACAAAATAATAAAGTAGCAGCAGTATAAGAAATATAAGAAATACGAAATAAATGAAATGTATACTAATATCCAATAAATAACTTCATGTACTGATCCGTAACCTCCTATGATTACCTCCTAACTAGCTAATATCACTCTAGTGCGCTGTGGAATTATCCACAACTTCCCCCTAACCTACAACTTTAATGTTCGACTTCCACAATCCCCTATCATAGTGGTATAGCCAAAATTCTAATAGGATAAAACTAAATGCAAAAATGTCACACATTAGTGGTATAGTCAAAATTCTAATAGGATAAAACTAAATGCAAAAATGTCACACCAAAGATTTCAACACATAATTAAAGCAAATTTTAAACCTCCTTTGCTACTAAACTAGAAGATACCTTTATAATAAAGGAATTCAACAATATATGTATTTACGTAAAAAAAATGATTTTATACTATTTGGACGATATAATTTCTGACGTAAAGGATTTAGTTGAATTCTTCATTACATGTAGCTCTGCATCTTTGGCCTATATGAGTCAACCTTAAGATGCATGTTCGATAAGATTGAATTGTGACGTATGTCACGGATTCGAGCTTTGTGTCGTGCGACTAAGTCTAGTATTTAAGTGAAAAAGGGTAAAAGTGAAGGCTTATTATTCTCGAGTTTCAACGAATACGATTGGTAATAATAATTGATCCTAGATGATTTTCTTGATCACAAAAAAAAAAAGAAAAAAAAAAGTATTCCAAAAATTTTTTGCTCAAAACTTACACAAAAAGTGACCAAAGGTTCACGTGTCATTTTACTAGTTTGTTTTTCATAATTGGAGAGAAATTAACTTTAACCAAAAAGGGTGTGGGCAGGTGCTTGAATTTAGGTGACAAAAGGAGAAACCTGTTGATCACGAGGCCGCCGAGCATCAGCATGAATTGGTAAAGTTGCAGTATTTCTTCTGTCTGGCAACTCCATGCTGCAATCAATATCTTCAATGACAAGTATGGATTTATTTGTGGTCCTCAACAACAATTTTTTCAAATCTGAGTCTCTCTTTACATTGGCCAACTCTAAATCAAAAATATCAAACTTTAAATAATTAGCCATTGCTGCAATCAAACTTGATTTTCCTGTCCCTGGAGGTCCATACAATAAGTACCCTCTTTTCCAAACTTTTCCTACTTTCTTGTAGAATTCTTTTCTTCTTAAAAACCTGTCAAGATCCTCAATTATAGCCTTCTTCAACCCTGCATTATATACAAGTGACAAATTAATTTTAGGTTTAAACAGTTGATCTAATTTTATTGATTGAACTCGAAATGACTCATCAAACTATAAGGTCAAAACAGGTTTAAAAAAATGTAAAAACTATTAGGACCGACAAAAATCAAGTGTCATGCGTAAACTAGCAAAGTAAACCTTAAACGACGATAAACCATACAACAAAGAGAAATCTACCATAAGAGATACAAACATTTAACGTGGTTCGGGCAACTGACCTACGTCTACAACGGAGATGAATAATCCTATAATAATTATAACAGAGTACAAAATATTGAGAGAACAAACTCACGAAGAGGCAAATACAAGTGACACACTAACACTTGTCCCGTAAAGTTCTCCCCTAAATAACTCTATGGCTATATTGTGGATGCTACTGAATGAGAAAGAAAGATCATTAATTTATAAGAAAAAAGGTATAAAAGTTCTAACATTTTCCTATAAGAAAAATAACTAACCAAATATTGAAGATTTATAATTTTCTTCTACAAAATTAAGAAAAACTCAATTAAGGTCATCTCCCTTCAATAGATAGAAAATCAAAATATGGTAAAAAAATTATGGCAAACACCTAACAAAAACTCAAACACGTTTTGACTCAATATTATTTTTGACCCGTTCAAGTTTGATCCAACCCGCCTATTTGTCACATTTACCTGCATCCATGGCGAGAGTATCGAAGGTAGAAGGGTGTTCAAAGTTGATGGAATCCCAAAATTGTGCAGATGAGTAAGAAGAAGAACAACCTAAAGTATGTAACTTGACAACTTTCTTCTCAGCTTTAATGACATTGGCTTCTTTTAGTACAAATGGCACGTAATAATTCAACACTTTGTCCTTGTATTTCCTGTCAAAAGAGAGCTCAAAATGTCGTTTCTCAGACACAAAAATATCATTCTCAAAATCCCCATGGCCTGGAAATGTTAAAGTCTTTTTGCACTCTTCTGAAACAAACCTCCAAATAACCTCTACTCCATCAAAAATATCACTAGTTTTCCAACTCTTAGCAAAATTAACACGTAATTTTTTCTCTTTGGACTGTTTGCTAAGTTTGAAAACGTCAATTTCAGGGTTAATCTTGTCGTACAAATAGATTTCTGCAGCTTCATAGATTTCATTGCTAGACATACCATCCCTTTCTTCAATGACTAGAGTAGTAGTGGATGAAAGAGGCTTAAAATAATGACGAATTCTTGAGAAAATATAGTCTTGAACTTGGTGGGGAAACACTTGATTTACCATTGTTTGAAATAGCATTATTGAAGCAGACATTGAAGCGTAGGCTGAGAATATTGACAAAGGTGAAGGCAATCCTGAGTAGTTCATCATCTTTCTGCGACCTTCTTCTACGTGCCTAGGTTACTAAATTTCTACGATGAAAAACTTCCCTTTTTTCTACTATATGAGTGGAATCTGAAAACAATACCCCCTTCACCTTTTGAATGGCACCTCAACTTTAGAGCGGGAGCCGGATTTAGGATTTTTAGTACAATAATATGTTCATTTATTTCGAATATTTTTGAATATTATAGTGAAGTATTATTATATAAAACATATATTATAACATAATATGAAAATTAGTTTTGAAAAAGTTTGATTTTTATAATGATGTTGTTATATAAAAAGATGTTTTAAAAAGGTCTCACTCTATATGGGTGCACTATTAAAAAAAAGAAAAGATGTATTAAGTGGAATTTTCTCTTGGTGAATAACTCAACATTTAATCAAATGCACCATTTGACTTCCTTGGAGCATAGGTACCAACAGTTAATATTATACAACAATAACTTAATCTCACTTAGTGGGGTCTGGGGAGGGTTGTGTGTACACAGACCTTACACTTACCCTCGGGTAGAGAGGCTGTTTCCAAATAGACCCCCGGCATTCTTCCATCCAAGAACTTCTCACCTTGTTCTTATGAAAATTCAAACTCACAATCTCTCGGTTGGAAGTGGGATATATTTACCATCAGAACAACCCCTCTTGGAGAGACTCGAACAGTTAATATTATACCAAATATAAATAATTATGTACATAAATTATTTAATTTTGCAGAAAGACTATAGGTTCACGTGCCCCAGAAGTTTGTCTATAAATCCACCCCATACAATATCAATGCAATTTGAGTGATTATAATTTTTATTTTGATTTTCCCCTTGTTGTCCGGTATTCGCATTGGAACCCGACCAAATTCGAATTCGCGCCGCATAGGACCCCATTCGGGAGAAAACGCTCCCTACCAAGAATTTTTCCGTACCAATGGTTCGAACTCGAAAACTTTAATTAAGGAAATAACAGTCTTATTTACTGTACCATGTCTTTTGGTGACGAGTGATTATAAGGAATTGTAGGAACCCGAAACCAAAGTATTGTGTTTTTTAAAATTAGTAACAGATGTAGGTTAAAAAAAAAACGTAAGTGTATACAACGCCACAATAAGTGGCGTTGTATATAACGGACGTTATATTACAACGCCACTTATTGTGGCGTTGAACGTGTGTTGAGAAATATGCAAGTTCAACGCCACTTATTGTGGCGTTGTACCAACACCTATTAATTTTTTTAGTTGCTCATTCGTTTTATTTGATTCGTATGCGACAAAAACTCCAAATATCTAAACACGAACAAAAATATAATATTTAACTTAAACTTAAATTACTAGAACACAAACACAAACATAAATTAATAAGAAAGATAAACTTACAAATGAACTAAACATAATAAGAAAGACAAACATACAAATGAACTAAACATATAGTAGAAATTATTTAGTCCCTACTTCCATTTATTCTACGTTCTAACCACTTAAATCGTTCAAGCAATTGTTCTTTTTCGTCTTCTAACTCTTTTACTCTCGCCTTAAGCTCCGCAATTTCCTATTTATTTTTTTGATTTTCTCCCGTAGCTGATGCCAATTTCTATTCTACTCTCAGTTTTTTATTCTTTTCTTCCCTCACCTCGTCCCTGAGTTCTATCCTTCTTATATTGCTATTGTAGCTGCTTTCTGCTTGGGCTAACCACATATTATGCAGATTAAGTATTCATTCTCTGTAGCTTGCTTGGAGACATTGTTCCTCAACCCATTCATTGAACTCACACATTGGTTCATTCGGATTTTTGTAGCAATACATCTGGTTCATGCACATCCAGTACTTACGTCCAACATCATCACCTTCCCAACATGTTTGTTGCACACATTTATTTCCACAGTAACACACTGGTGTACCATATTGAGCCATTTAGTTTTACTTTGGAAAAATCAAAGTTTTGAAGAAATATTCCGGTTTAGTAATTTTTTTGAGCGTATGTGATGAATGAAATGAGCTCTGTATTTATAGATGAGTGAATGAACACACAACGCCATTTCTTATGGCGTTGTATGCACAACGCCAATTTTAATGGCGTTGTATGGTACACAGCCAGCTTTTATAGTCACTTTATGTCATTGATAGGTCTACTTTATATCATTGATAGGTCTACTTTATGTCATTAATCAATCTACTTTATGTCATTGATATGTCTACTTTATGCCATTGATATGTCTACTTTATGTCATTGTTTTCAGTCACTTTATGACTACTTTAATACGTTATGTCATTGATAGGTCCCCGCAAGAAAATTCTGGAAAACGAGCTCCACTAGTCATTTTGAATAGACCATAACTTTCACTACGGAGATCCAAATTACAATTTATTTAGCTTTCAGCAAAGTAGACATGAAGGTCTACAACTTTCGTGTTTTGAAGTTTTCCTGATTCCTTATAGATCAAAAGGTATAGCCCTTCGAATTAACGTCTACAACATTAATGAAACATAATTTTATTTCATAAATAAACCAAATTACACATTAGAAATAAACCAAAATACACATTACATATTATTACAGTTCATACATTGTTAGGTAAACTAGAAGAACACCCACCCCGAGCTTGATTACTATTGTCATACAAAAGACATTTTCTACGGTCGTGTCCAGGTTGCGAACATATACCACATTTTTGCGTATAAACTGTATCACTAACATCCATTTGGTTTCATATACGCGATCTCTTCTTCACCTGAACCTTAAGCAAAAACGACTTGTTACACACCATTTTAAATGGTGCAGGAGGCCAATAATGCTCAGCGCCCAGTGGTTGCAACTGACTACTATATGTGTTTACGTACTTAGAAACGCTATATTGTTGATCAACATAGTTTCTTGCACCTAAACTAATATGTTGAAGGCACTTGATTGCATGTGAGCAAGGCATGTGGTAGATGGACCATTTTCCACAAGAGCATAACCTTGCAGCTTCATTCACAGTATGCACATTATTACCCCGATTTTGATGGATAGGAGTGCGAACTTCAAACACATTCCTGTCATTATCATACTGCAAATATGAATGCCATTGTGCTCGTCGTCTATATTTCTCAAATATTGCCATTGGCAAAGGCATAAATTCAACACCACGTTCCATCAAAGACGTTGCAGCCGCAGATCTCTGAACAAACCTCTCTGCCATCTGCTTGAATGACATCCGCACCATGGCTGTAACAGGCAATCCTCTAGCCGACTTCAATAACCCGTTGAAAGACTCTGACACATTTGTAGTCAGAGTTCCCCAACGTCTACCACCATCCGCATGCAAAGTCCATTTTTCAGTGTCATGTCGCATTAACCAACGATAAGCTGCCTCGTCCAGTTGCCTGATATATTCCATGTGCCTCCGAAATTTATGTTGTTGATGATCTGTTGCTGCCATCCACATCAAATCATGCAAAGCTTTACTGGGAAATGCCTTCTGGAAATTGGCTTTCAAATGCCTAACACAATAACGATGATAGGCATTCGGTTCTTGCCATGCAGGCAAGTTCTCAACAGAACTTAAGATGCCATCGTGCCGATCAGAGATTAGACATATACCAGAACGTTGTTTCACAACGTGCTCTTTCAAATGGTTCAAAAAGAGCGTCCACGTCTCTTGGTTTTCATTGGCACAAATAGCAAATGCTAGAGGAAATATCTATCCATTAGCATCTACTGCCACAGCTATTAATAGTTTGATATCGTACTTTCCATAGACATGAATGCCGTCTATGGATATTATAGGACGACAATACAAAAAACCATCAATTGCTGGCTTAAACGCCCAGAACACATAATTGAATATATATTCGGACATACCTACACTTCGCTCAAGCTTCCACTGAATAACCGTCCCGGGGTTGAAATGCTGCAATGCAGCCATGTATCTAGGCAGATCTGCAAATGACTTATCCCAATTACCATACACTATTTCAAACGCTCGTTTGCGTCCGAGAAATGCCTTTCTTTTAGTTATGGTATGGCCATATTCCTGCTGGACAGATGTAATACAGTCTTTGATTTTATACCTTATGGACCGTTCAACGTGTGGAATAAGAACAAGAGAAATCAAGTCAATATCTAAATTAAAGTGATTCCCGTTGAATGTGTCCATTTCGCATGTGTGGGTGGGAATGTATTTACCCACTTTCCACATACCTGTCTTCTTCTTTGTCGCGCGCAACATCTAATTACATGGCCAAAACCACCTACGACAAATAACCTTGTATACCATTGGACTTGACTCCGCTACCAGCATCTCATGACAATCTTTTACGTTGTGCATTTTACAAGCCCTGGTTAGGCGCACTTTATCAGGAAAAAGCATCCCCTTTGCAAGCACCGTTGGTCTAGATTCATCCCACATTGCAGTCCGGATTTCATCAAAATCCCGTGTGTGAGTTTTCACATCCGGCATGGTTGGTAAATTGTCAATGTAAGGAATCTCTCTTGAATTAAACGGCACTTCAGACTCATACACTTTTTGACTTGGGGGGTCTCTGTTCAAACCAGGTTCTTCCTCATCATCCTCAACATCACCATCCTCACAATCAAAGGGTGTCTCATCACCGGATTCATCCGCATTATTGTCGTAGTCACTGTTCTCTTCATCACTTGGTGCATCTGCCAGGTCCCGATGTAATACATCATTTTCGGGCAATTGTGTGAGTTCAACTTGCTCATCTTCACTGCACAATCAAAAGAAATATGATGAAATCCCATGTTTTATATATGATTTTCCTAATTCACATAAATCACTTAACTTACAAGTCATAATGTGATGACATTCCAAGCTGGACATGACTACCGGATGGGCCACTTGTTAAATTTATATCTGGCTGGTACCCCCTATTAAATATGCGAGTGTTACTATTAAATCAATTTAATAAATATATGCTTAATTATCACAAATAATAAATAAAATTTACCAGTCGTCTTGTGAGTTATGGAAAGTAGGCGGTGATAATTTAAATCGAAAGATGTTCCATAATAACCGCCCGATGATTGGGGGTTATCTATACTACGCACAAGCTCATTTTTAGGGACGTCTTCCACCTTCACGTACATCTCCAGCATTGTGATTACAAGAAAATCACGACATTCGTCCGGAGTCCTCAAAAAATCACTCAAAGTTTCATTATCATCGATGTTAAACTCCGAGTAAAAAATAACCCCTTGTGGAGTGACGGAATACGGATATCTTCCGGTAACTTTAAGTATGACAGAACGTTTCCTCACACTCATTTTTTTGCATAACAACGATATCAATGTATCGTACTCCATTGTCAACGGCAATTTAACATGACATTGGGCGGGCAAACTGTAGCTGACAGAGTTATTCTCCATCATAATCTCACCACCCCAATATAAAGAAGTTCTTATCCTTCGCTCTTTAGACATAATGAAGAAATGCTGTAGAATTTAGGAATAATAGAGCAAGAAGCGCAATAGAGCAAGAAGAGTGTTATAAATTGTTTGAATGTATATGATACTAACATAACACCTTTTATATAGAAAATCAAGAGCCGGGGTTGTGATACAACGCCAAAATAGTTGGCGTTGTACTATTCAATAATTGAAAAGTGTACAACGCCAGGTAAAGAGGCGTTGTACAGGTACTAACACATACAACGCCACTTAAAGTGGCGTTGTATACTAACGGAGCCGTTACCGTTAGCATACAACGCCACTTTAAGTGGCGTTGTATATAGTTATGTCATTTATTTTTTTAAAACCTAAAAATATTTCTAATTTTAATAAAAACAATACTTTGGTTCCGGATTCGGAGTTGTAGTATAAGTTCTCTTTTAGACTGTATATTAGACTTGCTAAGAATAATCACCTTTAATTTTGAACCAATTTAAAATTATGATGTAAAGAATTAATGCATTGTCGTTGTCAGTTCATGAAACTTAAACTCGTCTAAAAATAGCACGCGTGTAGAATTAAAATATCCCTGAGGGCCAATTTGTACAATTCTTTTTTCTGGCACTTTGGTCATTTAAAAAGTACGACATCTTACTTAGATGCAGAAACTTAAATAACGCAATTTCAGGAACCAAAAAAGCCATAAGATGTGCTGGTAAGTTCACCAACGTTGGATACATGAATCAAAGAGCTTTAAAGTGTCTGAGGGCGACACCTGTCCTATTACCTATGCGGTGCCTTTTCACTATTTCTATAAAAAAGAACCAGAAGTGGTCCAAATCGTGTTTGAATACCCACCCATACCACTAATAAAAGAAGAAATGTGCGTTGGGTGAATCACATCACGCACCACAATATATTCGTATTCCTCACTCCAATATTATACTCCCTCCGGTTAAAAGTAAGTAATTTTTTTTATGATTCAAAATAAATAATTTTTTTAGATTTTAACAATGAATTAAATAATTTTTTTTATATTATTCTTGGAATAAATAATATTAGAATATGTGTTAGGATGTTTATGTGAGATAATAAATGTTAATATGATCAATTTCATTGCTAATTAATGCTAAAAGGTAAATTTCTTAATCTGTATAAAAACATCCAAAAAATTATTTATTTTGGACTGGAGGGAGTACCCCTATTTTTTTACTTGTTTGATTGAGTACAAAATTTAAGAAAAAATAAAAACTTTTAGAATTTATGATCCTAAACAAGTCAAAAAATATCAAAGTATTTGTGTGGTTATAAAAACTTTTAATTAAGGGTAGAATTGCAAGTTGAAGTTATATTATTACCAAAGTTAGAAAAAAGTCATTTTGAAAATATCAAAAAGAAAATAGATTCATATAAACTGAAACATACAAAATAATTAGCGCATCAGACGACGATTTGATGAAACTCTTATTACTAATTTTGGTTGTGAATTCATGTGAATATGGTAGGTTTTATTCCGACCATGTATATATATATATATATATATATATATATATATATATATATATATATATTAAAAAGATTCTTATTATCATATATATTAGTTTAAGATTGTTATTGACGATCTAAAATTTTAAATCCTGAATTCATGTCCAGGGGTGGAGGTAGGTGTTCGTCCGAACACCCTTCGCCGAAAAATTATACTGTGTATATAAGGTAATTTTTTTTTTATTTCTATATATTAAGTTTTGAACACCCTTGACACAAGATAAATATTTGATTCAGTGGTCAATGGTGTTCAAAATATGTAGAAGATCGTAGTTTCGACACTTGTGAGCTCCAATCCAATATTTTTGACACCCTTGATATATATTGTGCCTTCACAACTATTCACGTCTACCAAATGCTACATTCAAGTTGAATACCACGTGTTTTGTATGTGCACTCCAAGAAATTTTAATGTTTAGATGATTTATCATAGTACCTTTATGACAAAAAAGGGGCAACTTTTTAAATTTCAACAAAAGTTATTGTCCAACAAAAATTGTTGAAAAGGAACTTTGCACCAATGATGTCAATCTACGAAGGCATCTATGGAAAGAACAGGGCTTGCACTAAACATTAAGATATCACTGCTTAATGCGGATTGGCGTGAGCCTTCAAAAATGCCATTTGCAGCAGATCTTGTTGGATGTCAATCTAGGTCACTTTTTTGTCGGTTTTATGGCCCATCATCAATAAGAGATCCCTAAATTAAATAGAGATTTTTACATGGTAAATCAAGTTTCAAAATTTTGTTATATAAATAATATAACTCTTAGTTTATTTCAAAAGTAGCAACTTTATTTACTTTTATAGCACATTTAAAATTTAAACATGATTTTTAAAAATAAATACTAAAGAATAAATTAAGGATCAGTTACCTAATTTACCAAAAAGCTAGTACTAAAAAATAAGAGTTAGAAACCCTTCCTCTTCCAATTCTCTCTTTATTTTCCCAAAACCCCTCCCCCATCTGCCCGGTTTTATCACTATTTTTTATCCCTCTTCCAAATGGAGATACAACACACATATGTATTAAGATTTATTATTTAAATTTTTTTTTTCATTTTTCTAATTATGCACTCATTTTAAAGGGTTGTTTGACAATTTTCGTATGAAAAGTCCTTCAAACTTGCAAATAAAATACCTGATATTTTATGATTGTACATTTTTTATATTGCATAATCATCATATATATACCTAAATTAATATATCACATGTATAAATAGTGTATAATTATAATTTATCACTATTACCTAACTTTTTGTTGTATAATTTATTTTTCCTCAAAATATACCTTTAATATATTTTAATACATTTCAAGTATGTTATATGTTTCATAATTTATAATGTAAATATTCCATCAATATGCCATATAAATTTTTTAATATGTGTTTTATGCCACATATATAAATTATATATATACATTATAATACATGTAAATAAATAAAATATACCATACATAATCTTTAAAGTTGTCTATTTTATACTTTATATATATCATTATTATATAATTTATCACATATACTATTATAATAAAAATTATATAAGAACCACCAGTCAAAGTTATAACATGTTAAAATAATATATTATTATCCAAATTTATACTTCAAAGAAGGAAACAAAAAGAAGAATTTTGCATATACAAAAAGAAATAAGAAGAAAGGTATAGAAAAGGGAAGACAAAAAAGAATGGTAGGATTGTATCAGTTACAAAAGATAAAAAACCGAAGCGAAAAAATAGGAACAATTGCTATAATTTTGAAATGGAGTTTTTTCCTTGTTCGGCTAGGAACAATTGCTATAATTTTGAAATGGAGTTTTTTCCTTGTTCGGCTGAATTTGAGAAACATTTATTTGTAAGGTGTTATGATATGTTAATATTTAAGTGCCATAAATATAATTAATTATTATTGCTATTGTTTTGCAAATATTTTTTAAATATTGGCCAATTATGTTTTTTCCTCATAAATAAATACTCTATTCGTTTTAATTTTAGAAAAAGTTATTTACGCATCTAAATTTTAAGGGTGACTTTTTACCCCTTCATTCTTAATCAAACTGTATTAATTATCTTCCTAAAATTAAAGAACCATTTTTGTACTAGAAAGTGTAACACACGCCCCTGCCACATAAATGCCATCTAAAAAAAATTATTTTTCCTTTTTTAATTGAAATTTTTCCAATTTATCTTCCATCACCTTCCTCCATTTTCTATAGTACCCACCAATACCCATATTCTGCCATGAAACATCAAAGCTCAAATTGCATATGAAAAATTTATTTTTTTGACTTTCTTTTTCTCTAATATAATTTATTACGTAAAGATATTAAAATTATTAAATTTGAATGTCCAAATAGTTACCAAACTGCTCGTCATCCATGGTCAGGTCTCAAATCAAGTCCCACTTGATTTTGTCTTTCTATATCTTAAATTTTAATCTTCGTAAATGGTTTTATATGAGACTCTTTTATCAGAATTTTATTTGCTGATAGTTTTAGCGAAATTTTCTTCTGCTAAACCCAATTGCTTTACACGGACAGAATTCAAATCGAATCAAACTTTCATTTAATGAGATTTCCAACATATACACGGGCAGAAATGGAGCAAGCTACAACCAAAACTCGAAACAACAATCAAACTCAAAACGGGATCACGAACCCATTACGGACAACACCGCGAACTCGATCAAACTCCATGTTTACAAATCTGAAACGTTAGAAGAAGAAGAAGACCTTTGTTTTTGCTTTCATGGTTTCCTCCTTTCTTCATTTTTACCGGATCTTTTCCCCTGCGTATCTGCATTTCTGAGCAGCAGTTGCACTCTCGTTTCCGACGAGTTTAAGTGGTGTGCGTGCGGTAGCGTGAGGAGGAGGTCTGGTCGTTGCTACGATTGAAGAGCCGGTGGTCTACAATAAAGATGATTTTTGTTGTTGGCTTGTTGGTTCATAAATCGGGTCATTTTAATTGTAGAGAAGAAGAAAATGAAGAAAGTGAAAGAGCAGAGAAGAAAAAAGAACAAAAAAATGAAATGGAAAGATTAAGAAAACTTAAATTTAATTAAAAATGATATTTCTGAAAGTTAATTTAGTTTAGCTTCTTTTTTTTTGCCGGTAACACTCTTTCAAAAAAGTGTAAACACTCTCTCTGTCAACTAACCTCTAATGGGGACAATTAATACATTTCGATCAAGAATGAGGGGGCAAAAGACCGTCCGTAAAGTTTAGGTGTGTAAATAATTTTTTTTACACAAGTTTGATGGGTACTTTATGCATTTTCCCTTTTAATTTAGATGATCCAGTTTGACTTGGCACGAAGTTGAAGGGTAAAATAAAAACTTTTAATAAAATTTTAAGGGATAAAATGTTTGTGGGGCCATGACATTTATGTGGTTAAAAGCTTCTCGTTAAGGATAAAATGAAGAGTTTGAAGTTAAATTATTTCCAAATTTATAAATGTGTCATTTATTTTGAAACAGACTAAAAAAGTACCTCATCTAATTTGAAATGAATGAAGTAACACATTATGTCAATAAATAATTTTATGATACTCAGAAGGGTTGAGGAGTAAGAATGAAATAGGTATTTTGGTGGATCGGGAACTCAAGGAGCAGGTTGTTAAGTTAGGAGGGTGAATAATAGACCGATGACTATCAAGTTAGTTGTTGGAAATACTTTTAACGTAATTAGTGCTCTTGCACCTAAAACGGGTTTGGACAAGAAGGTCAAAGGGCATTTCTGGGATGATTTGGATGAGGTCGTGCGAAGTACTCTACACGTCAAGAAGCTAGTCATAGGAGGAGATTTCAATGGCTATATCGGGTCGGCCTCTAGAGGATATGATGATGTGCATGACGATTTCCGTTTTGATGATAGAAACAAAGGAGGAACTTCATTGTTGGATTTGGAGTGGCTAATTAGGTTGTTTAACGTTATTTTAGTACGACGGAAATGCCGAAAGAATGGAGGTGGAGTATGATAATTATGTTGTACATGAATATAGATGATATTAACAACTATAAAGGCATCAACCTGCTAAGTCACACTATGAAGGTTTCAAAAAGAATGGTAAAGTTACGGGTGAGGGGAAATGTATCTATTTTGGAGAACCAATTCAGATTCACATAGGGCAATCAACCACAGAAGCCATCCATCTTGTGAGGAGATTGGTGGAGCAATATAAAGAGAGAGAGAGAGAGAGAGAGAGAGAGAGAGAGAGATAGATAGAGAGAAATACGGAGAGAGAGAAAGAGAGAGAGAACGATTTGCATATGGTGTTCATTAATCTAGAAAAAAGCATATGACAAAGTCCCAAGGGAACATTTACAAAAATATTGGGAATTAATTGTGTACTTGTAGCCTACATTAAGGCGATTAAGAACATATATGATGGAGCCAAGATCCAGATTAGGGCAGTGGGAGGATATTTGGGCAACTTTTTAGTCATGATGGGGTTACACCGGGGATCAACTCTTAGCCCATTTTTATTTACCTTGGTGATGGATGTATTTACACGTTACATTCAAGGGGAGGTACCATGGTACATGTTATTTGCATGACATAATACGGGTTGTGTAGGTGCAAGATGGAATTAATACTAGGATGGAGGTTTGAAAGCAGACCTTTGAGTCTAAAGGTTTTAAGTTGAGCAGGACTAAGACATAATACATGATATGTGAGTAAGATGCGTTACTCAAGAGAATGACATGGAAGTGGGGCTAGATTCACAAGTCATGCCTAAGAGAGGCAGTTTCAAGTACCTTTGGTCAGTAATCTAAGGCAACAGAGATTGGCGATAATGTTACACATCGTATTAGAGCGGAGTGGATGAAATAGAGGCTAGGATCTGGTGTCTTGTATGATAAGAACGCGCCACCAAGAGTTAAATATAAGTTCTACAAAGTAGCGATAAGGCCAACAACTATGTTGTACATAGCGGGATATTGGATAGTCCAAAAATTCTCATGCCCAAAAGATAAAAGTAGTAGAGATGATAATGTTGAGATGGATATATGGGCATACCAGGATAGACATGGTCATGAATGATGATATTTAGGACTAGATAGGTATGGCATCCATCATAGACAAGATACAAGAAACGAAGTTGAAATGGTTTGGGACATATAAAAAGAAGATGCCCAAGTGCCTTAGCGGGGAAGTGTGGCAATGGTGGGCCTGAGGAAAGGTAAAGGTTAGATGAATAAGTATTGGGTAGAAGTGGTTAGGCAGAATATGTCACATCCTCATCTTACTGAGGACAAGACCATTAATAGGTGGGCATGGAGAGCGAGTGTTAGAGTAGAAAGATAGTAGGCAGTTGAACATTTTTCCTTCATACTAGTAGTAGTATTCTAAACTTCTAGTATTTTTATATTTTTAAAAATTCTATTACTACCTGATATTGCTTGTATTTTCTATGTTCTACTATCTTGTTGTTGTTAATGCTTTCTTGAGTTTTACACTACTGCATTTCTTCTCTATATCGTTGTGATTTTGCATGCTTATGCTTGTTTGGGGCCGATGATCTATCGGAAACACCCTATCTACATGTACAAAGTATGAGTAAGACTGCATACTCATTACCCTCCCTAGATCCCACTTGTGAAACTACACTTGATTTGTTGTTGTTATTATTGTCAATAAACAAAAACCTGAAAGTTCATTATAGAATTATTTTCTTCTACCCAGATTATAAATAGCTATAAGTCTTGGTACTTCAACATCACAAAGAAAGCAATATGCCAAAATTGAAACATTTTATAGACTGACTTATATTTTGTACATCGATTGTGTTGTAAAGAATTCTTATACTCTTAAGTTAACTCTCCATGTCAAATATAAAATAAAATTTAACTTCTTCTATTCCATTTTGTTTGACACAATTTTTAATTATTCTTTTCCAAAAGAATCTCACCATCGTATATTTTCTTAATGATAAATTTCTAACCACACAAATATTATGGCAATGTTTATAGGGGTATATCTAGGTTAAGGATTGTGGTTTTAATTACTTGAACTAAGCTCCTACTTTAGACCATGTATAATAATGCATATACCTCTTCAAAACTACTTCAATATACATTTTGTTTGACTCAAAAGTTAAATGTTACTTTACAAGCTTAAAACAATCAAAAAAATAAAGAATGGGTAAATCGTAACCAAATATAGTAAACCTAGATGTGAGATCGATATAGTTATAACTTATAAGATGTTGCAGAATGAAGAACTTTTAGAATAACTGCTTGTCGAAGTTAAGAAAAATAGAGAACGACTGAGAGAGTTGTATTATTAGATAATAACACTTGATGCTTTACAACAGGGGGACCCTTTATATAGAAAGGGACCTCCTTTAGAATAATAATAAAAAATATTAGAGCGTAGCCAATGTCCTCTTAGTGGGAACGTCTAATTATCCGCGTCCCTACGTCTTAACTCTACCCCTATTATAAGGGGTATATGAGGGAGGTCGTACGGACGTGAAGGGTCACATTTGGCCCCATACTCATCTGTACACTCAAGCTTAAAAAGTTATATTGTGCAATAATTTTTAGGTGCATCTCGGGAATTGATGTTTTAAATCTTACTCTGTCATATCATTTTTACCTTTTTTTGTTTTTTTTTGGAATCAAGACCGGCGTCTCAAATCCCATGTTGTCCTATTTGTTTTAATTTCTTTTTCTAGAATTGGGCCAGTCTACGAGGATTATGGGGTTTCAATACTAATGTTAACCAAAAAAAATTAATTCAATACTAGAAATAATAATATTGAATATTTATTTTTTTAGTTCACATTGATTTAGATAGTGAAAATGCATAACTCACTTTTAATATTATTTAGTAATAATTAATACTTCATACTTATTAGTAGTACTTATTTTAACATCACTAAGTATTTTTAGATTATGCTTATTTTTATTATGGCTTATTAACTAGTAATTTATCTTATGTGATTATTATGTATTTTATTATGACTCATCTCACATTATTTTGTATTATTTTATTGGATAACATCTTATATAGTTTTATCCCACTAGGACCTAAGAAATATTAGAGCACAAATTATAAATTTTATGCTACGAAAATATTGTTGGAAAAATAACCCAAAAATTTCAAGAAACTCGAGAAAGATTGTGATTGAAAAATTTGGCTTTTGTTGGTTTGGTTTGGTCTGTAAATTTAAAAAATTCGAGACAATTGATTTGGTTTGGTAATTGAAAAATTCGAACCAACCTAACATATGTATCCCCTAATGAGAATCATGACCATGTGAGGCCTGCTTGCATTTTTGAAAGGGTAGAAATGGATGGATTAGGCTGAATTTAGGCGGTTTAAGATAGACTGAGTCAATAAATAGGTCATTATCGACCCCTCCCAAAGTGTACTTGGTCTAAAATGGGTTGAGTTAAAATGGGCCAAAAAGGGGTCATAGCCTAACCCGCCCAACTTGGCCCATGTTTTAGAAGTTAGAACTATATTCATCTTGAATAAACAAAGCCTCTTACCTTTTATACACCTACGTAGGGGTGTTCACGAAAAACCGAAAAATCGAACCAACCCGAAGACCAAACCAAACCGAGAAAAAAAAAACTGATATTTTTTTGGTTTAACTTGGTTTGGTTTCTAATTTTAAAAAATCGACAAAGTTGGTTTGGATTTGGTTTTATACCCAAAAAAACCGAAAAATAACCGAACCAAACCGATCATATAGATTGTGTTTTGAAAAAACTTAACTGTGATTGTCTTTTGAAAAAACTTAACTGTTTTTGGTTCATCCATTGGAGAAACGACTGGATTTCTTATCAAGTGATAAAGTTGAGTAGTGAGTGACATAATTTTGGATTTCTTGGGAAGTTTTACTGTCTTTTTTTCTATAGTTTGGAAGTTTATCTCTATAATGAATATAAGTTGTCTTTATTCTCTCTTCTTTCTCCTAACAGAATACGTGAAAAAGTAACAATGGCAGCCATGCTTGTCTATTTTTTCTATGTCTCAACATTTGATTCTTTTGAAATTTTTTGTACATTAAAAAAACCGAAAAAATCGAAAAAACCGAAAAACCGATAAGAAACAGACAAAAACCGAAACCGATAAAATTCTGTTAATTTGGATTGGTTTGGTTTTACAATTTGAATAACCGACTTAATTGGTTTGGTTATTTTTAAGGTAACAACCGACCCAAACCGAACCATGAACACCCCTACACCTACGTATTTTCCTTGTTTTCTTAGCTTCTTTATAATTTATTCATTCTATGGACTGACAAATGAATTGCTATATATCTAATTTTAAATTTTTAGCTAAAATATACATATGGATTAATCTTATATTAAGCTATTCATGAGCTTTTATAACTTTCTAAAACTAAATAAATATTTAAAAGTGTATAAGAAAGAAGAAGAAAAAGCAAAAAATAAAAAAAATAGCAGTTGAAAAGAAAGGCGATGTTTCAGAAAATCTGTTGAAGAAATTTTTCATCCAAGATAAATATTTGGTTAGTTGATCTTTTTTGGTCCCATAAACAATTCATTTTCGGCCACACAAAATTTTTAGAGAACTTTGTTGATTAAATATTAGAAAAATAAATCAAATAATTTTTTCTACAAACTTTAATTTATATCTATTTATGTAGTTATTATTTGTTTTTTACAACGTAACATAAGAACCCCTACTTCCCACTTAGGAAGTATTCCCTCTTTTCCAAAAAAAAAAAAATACTCTTAGTATTCTGAGAATAAAAATATATTTTCTTAAATGACAAATTAGTATTTAAAATTTTTATCTTATTTCTAAATAAATAAATTTCACCACAACTCAGTTACAAAATTATTCATCTTTATATTAAAACTTAAATCCCTTGATTCTTATTTTTAAACTTAGATACATAAACTAATGATTGGGAATAAATTTTTAGACAAACCTTCAATTGGTTGAGATCTCTCTGTTTAGGGTGGGTTTCATGAGTTGTATTTGAGTTATTTTATAGATCAGAATGAGCTATAAAAAATAGAGAATTTTTTACAAAGCATTATCTTTTAGTCCTAATTAGCCATTTATAGATACTTTTTGCTATATTACGTTCTATAGATACCTTTTATATTTTTATACAATATATTTCATATATTTAAACGGTTGTATTCATTAATACAAGAAAAAAATAGGCGTAAAAACGGGAAATCCAGATAAGTGTTATCTGTATTTAACTGTATTCAAGCGAAATTTTAGCTGTATTTAATTGTATTCAGGCGAAATTTCAGTGAAATACAGTAACTTTATTGCGCAAATTCTGGGAACTTAAACTTGTTAAAAACGGAATAAAATCAAATCACATGATAGTCTCCTATTTTAACTCAAAGAACTAAAACGAGTACACACTAATTTGTATTTTGCTCAAAGAAAGCAACTCAAAAACGTGAAAAGAAGGAAAAACCAGAGCAACACATCTGATCGAACTTCTCAATTCTCTTCTCCTTTTTTTTCTATTGAATACAACAAAATACAGTTGAATACAGCTGAATAAAACTCTTGAATGAAACAAAATAGAACTAACTTCTGCCGAATAAAATTTGAATATAACTAACTACAACTGAATACAGTTGTATAAAACACTTGAATACTACTACTGATTAAAACTGAATACAAGAGAATAATCACAACTTTTTAATACATCTAAAATTTATAAATGAATGCTGCTGAATACATGCGAATACAGTTTCACCTCTTTCATCTGTAAATATGGCTTTTGACAAAATCAAGGTTCAAAAATTCTCTTTGAGATGGAGGGTTAGATCTCTTTCTCCTCTACTATGTCTATCTCTATATTTCTTCCTTTTTTCTTGCTGAAATTTATTGTTTTACAGATCTGTTTTTGTAGGGTGGGAGAAGATTTATGGGAGAAGAGGGTAAAGTGTATGGAAGAAGACAGCTGGTCAGAGGAAATTTACGCTAATTCGGTGAGAGAAAATTTAAAAAAATGAGAGAGAAAAATATTTTGTAGCATATATGCTGCCTTAATTGTAGGATGGAACTATATTTAGATTTTTTGCTATAAACTATAAAAGGTATTTATAGGATGTAATATTTTAAAATGGTATTTATTTAATATAAATAGGGTACTAACCTATTCTATAGGTTGTAAAATATTTTAAAAAATAATGCGTTAACTCGGGCTCAGCCAAATAGACCCCTGAACTACAATGTTTGTAACCCAACACATTAATCTCTGGGCTGGTTGGGCGGATTAGATGAATTTGGGATCAAATTACCACCCCTAATTTTAGGGAAATTACCAGCTATGTCCATTTATATGTCGCTCATTATAAAAATTGGCCAATTGATAAAATATCACTAATATTAGCCAAATTAGCCAATTAGCTATTTGTAGCAAATAATATCAAAGTTTTGCTTTATTTTGAGTGAGTGTTATTAGAATAGATTGGGCACAACTTAAGGAGCTTGAATATCAGTTTTGGGATGGTTTGGTGAAGTTTTGAGGTGGTTTGAATTAAAAATTCGAAGTAAAAGCTGAACATGAAAAAAAATATATGTGTATCATTTGTGTATCACATATGTATCATATTTGTATCAGTGGTGTATCCATGTATACTTGTGTGTGTGATACATGTGTGATATACGTTTGATACATGTGTCGCAGAAGACTTTTTTGAACTCGATTTGATTACGAATTTTGCTACAAAACCAGTCCAAATCACCTCCAATCTTTCTCAAATTTTGTATATTGACTTATCTATATATTTTAATGAATTTCAACTATACCCATTGAAAAAGTTCCTTTTTGTTTAATTTTTTGGAATATTGTATAAATTTTTATATTTCATCATCTTATTTGCTACCCCGTCCATAAAATATTCTTTCCGTCTTGTATCTAATGTTGCTAATCACACTTAAAAATATAAGGTGATTTTTGCATGTGATTCTTTGAGAGAAAGAACCTTATTATTTAGTTTTTCAATTTTTGTTGGCTAATTTTGATAAGTCTATGACTATTGGCTAGAGGTTGTTAAGTTGAGATTTCTTTGGGACATTTGTGTAAACTTTCCCTAATTTTAATTAAATACTTCTTTATTTTTGTATAATTTATTCTTTCAAAATTTTCAACTTTGACACATTAAAAACTCTTATTCTGCTTTTGTCACTATAATCTCTACATAGTCAAATCAAATATCTTTATTTAAAAAAATGAAAAAAAGAGGATATAGTATATAGTTACCATGTTTAACTATCACCCGGTGGCGGAACCACATATATTGATGGGGTGTCAACGGACACTCCTTATCAAAAAATTATATTATCAAGCTAGGATGTTTTTTTACATATATGTACTACGCATTGACACCCCATGAACTTCTTCATGGGTTATTTCTTTGTATTTTGACATCTTAATAAAAATTCTAACTCCGGCACTGCTACGAGACTAAAATTGAAAAAAAAAAAATTGATTAGAACTACAATTTCCAAAGAGCAACATGTTGATAGTAAGAACCTAAAGATTTTATCTGAATATGTATCTTAGATCCATTTTTTCATAATAGGTCCTTCGTTTGCCTTTGCATGTTTAAGACCACAAGTTTCAAATAAAGGCAGATTGAGGATTTGTGCAACACTAAAGAAAGGAGGGAAAAAAAAGTATTAAGTGAGAATTGATTTCTACTCCGCTAGGCGAATAACCCAGCATTCAACACAGTGCCAACAGATAATATTAGATCATTTCTAGAAAATATGTACTATAAAATATCTAGTTTGGCGGAAAAACCATGGGTTGACGTACCCCAATATAAGCTTATAAGTCCGCCCTGATTTCAAAAAATTTATAACCACACAAATGTTATAGATATTTAAGATCACAAATTTCAAAAGTAACCTCCTTTTATTAAAGTTATAAGCTGAATCAAAATATTACAAACCAAGTGAAATGGAAGGAGCGACTTGATATAACCGATTAAGCTACACGGATAATGTAAAATTTCTTTACAATGTCGATGTCTAACTCACTTTTGAAAACAATTTGGTCGCTTGGAATTTGTTCAAGGATGACTGAGTAGGTGACCTAAAAAGAAAGGTCATCAATTTAAAAGAAAATTCATTTCTTGAGTTAGTAACTTTAGAAGAGAGGTCTTCATGTATGAAGAATAAGCATTTACCTCATTTTCCCCACCCAAATTAGTGGACAAATTAGGAGAGTTCCCCGACCAATCACCCTTTGAACTCGTAAATTACATTACATACAAGTATGCAAGCGCTCAACCAAATCAACGAACAAAAAGTGCTAGGGAAACCATCACTAAACTCCTATATTTTCAGTATGGCTTATCATTTCTGGATAGAGATTAATCAACCTTAGAAAATATCGATTTAGCACGATAATAACTAGAAGAGGAAACAACTATTATAGTGACCACAGTGCTGTTATAAAGCAAGCTGCAAAGTTCCTTTTCTGATCATAGATCACTGAACACAAAAATCAACTTAAAATTGCTCCACATATAGCATCATATAGGACTCATCTTCACTTAGAACTAACGATGAATCCCACCTACCCCTCTGAGCTTCTTACCTTGTTTTTCAAACCAAATAAATTTAAACTGCTCAATTCATCATTCACCAAACACTTGCACTTAATAAGAAACTAAGATTCATACCACATTGATTCATAATTGCATTATAAACTGATGTCAATAGCCATACAATGAATCCTCCGGGAATTCACGAGCTATGCTTTCTGGTCTTTCAAATCAGTTCAGACGTGAACCGCCAAAACAAGATGTGAGAAATCAGTCTTTTCTGAGCTCCATTTCTTCCCTACGAATACCATTCGCATTTAATATGACTATCTCCAGCCTGTCACCCTGCAAAACAGAAATACACGTTCAGAAAAAATTGGACGATAAATCAACTCCTACATAATCATCTTGAATAACATCTCATGGAAACCACCAAACCACTACATAAAAGCAGAATACAATATTGACTTACGGTGTATATATCCCTTTCAGTTGCCGAAGCAAAACATGTTTTCACTAAATCAATGGCTTCTGATTCAGAAAGCGGAGTAACAGCATCCTGTGCAGACCATGGAAGCTTTTATTAAACAGAGAGCATGTTTTTTTCTCCCTCAATCTTTGGATGAAATACACAGATGTAAAGAGTAGGTAAAGAGTAGAAAGTGATAAACATTTCCAATTCCTAGAACAGAAAAAAATTGTAGTTCCCTCCCTCACAGGAAGGGAGACTTAGAATTTAAAACTATATGCAATTATCCCATTTTCTTGATTCCAAACAAGAGAGAAGAAAATCATTTACTTCTAATTTTCCCTCTTTGTTCTTTCCCTTCTCTAATTTCTACCCAACTTAACAAGGTCATGCTTGCTTTTAAAATAAATTTAGTTATAAACTTGGTTTGATTTCTGAAAACAAGTGAATAAAACTTGGCTTGTTTTTCCTCTCAGAACATGTGAGACGTGTGTGACCCACCGCTCGCCTACCCTTTTATTTAGTTCTAGCTTCTTTTTCAAGGAAAGGGCATCATTTTCCAAATACAAGTTTGTTCCAATTTTTTGGCCAAGTTGTAACCTTTTTTTTACTTCAACCTGATAATTTTTTTCCTTGGAGGGGAAGATGTGCATATTCTAACTAAAACTTTTTTTGGCCAAGTTGAATCTTTTTATCCTAATATACATGAAGTAGTATCTTCAGTGTAGCAGTATCTAAAGCAGGTTATATTAATTTCACCCATGCCAAAATCTCAGCAGACTCTTTAGGGCTTCAGTAATATTTTCCCCAACCCAACACCACTTTGCCCCCAAACCTAACCAAAAATCAACTCCATATCAAAATTCGAACACTCACAATTGTTTTCCAGAAACAAAACAAATGTTGGTCACTAAAATTAAACCAAGAAACAAATTCTTGAATCAAAAGCTATGTAACAAAATTCTGAAAAATTCCCTAGTGAACAGACCTTGGCAGGCAGCAAGAGAGGGCTGGGAGATTTTAGCTGGTTGTCCAGGAAAGGCATGATAAGAGTTGAACCTGAACCTTGAGAACTGTACCCTACCCTCTCGTAGGATCCAACAGCATCATATGTGAAGACACACCCCTTCCCTTCAAGGTTTCAGCATGAAATGCAAATAAGCTTCTTTATCAGCCAAGAATCAAAATGAGAAGTTAAGAACCATAAAACATCATTTCCACCTCATAAAAAGTTACCTTCACTGTCAAGGCCACCTAAAACATTGAAGGAGTAGTAGGGGAAGAAGCGTTTGTAGTATAGAGTGTTCGATAGTAGCTGACCCATTGCTGGGCAGCTCATCTGTTTGTTGTGCTGATGCTGATAGATCTATTTCCAAGAACAAACAGCTGAATATTATTCTCAATTCCATAAATATCTAAAATCCTGAAGTCTAAATACAGATGATTTCAATAATTAATATTGCATATCCATTTCAAATTTAAGCCCCATAAAATTGAAGTACATAATACTTCTCTTCTGCACAAGCTAGATGACCTGCTCCTAGTAGCACAAACATTAAGAGAAAAGTACATTTAGGGAATATGTCAGGTGTAGGTTACAGTTTAATTTTAGGGAAGGAACTCTACGAGTGGAGTGAAAATGGGTGCTCCACAACTTTATCTATTGTGCAATGTATATTAACTTTTTTCTTTCAAGGGAAGGAGCTAATAAAAATAAACGAAAGGAAGATACTCAATTTAGAAACAGAGCAATAAGTTGCACCAGATAAGTCTTCCAAAGTAGCTGTTTGGATTACATGTTTTACAGGAAAGGAGTAATTAGCAAATAATTTATTGGGTGTTCCAGCAGAATAAAAGGTAAGTTTTTCTTCTGGATAACTAAAGATTTAGTAATCATATAATGAAATGTTAAATGTCAAACAAAAGTATCAATTTAACATTGAAATAAACAAGCGATTTTAGGGTTAGTGTTTTTCACAATTGATATACTGACATGTTTTATCTTCATATAAATGTATGAAAGGATATGACTTCATTTAGAATCTTTTCATTGTTAAATTGCAAGACAGGATACGAGGAAGATAGACACATAAGCTCTAGGACATCACTGTTAGTCTTTTGTTTCCTTCTTTTTCAAATAAAGCGGACTCGTTTAGATATTATACCCTACAAAGTATGCTGCTCTAAATAGTCAAGTTGGCTCATCCATCAACTTTGGCTTCTAATAATATTTTGATCCCTTAATATACGTAACATGGGACAAAGAAGATGGGTGATTTGACTTGAAAATGAGGGGAATTGGCTTTAAGCTATCCTTCTTTCCCTCCTTTCCTATTCTTTTACTTCTTTCCTCTCTTCTTTTCTACTTTGCTGCCACTCCAGGTCCTGCACCTTCGGCTTGCCCTTCTCTTGCCCCCTGTCCCTTTCCCTCTCCCTATTGTTTTGTACAAGCAGTTTTGGTCTTCCTCTCTGTGTCCTGTCTAGTATACATAAGTTCATCGCCAGTCTAAGACACTCGAGTAACTCTCAATCATAAGCATAAATTGAAGAGTTCTAAGACTTCTCAGGTTATAAACAGTTTGCACTTCTGACACAAAGGAATAAGTCAGGAGAATAAAAGCTCAAGGCTTGGGCTCTCCACAGGCTTAAGTACTCTCACATAAAAGTCCATAATAAATAAGAGTGTTACCACAGAAAATCAGTAGAACTCAACAATAAAAAAAATGAAAATCAGTAGAACTGCACTATTGAGTTTTTGTTTTTGGTTTTTGTTGATAAGTAGATTTTTCCATATTGAAGTATCCACATAGTAGAGGATTAATTAATATAGTCAGCATATTACCAGATGCCGGGATGCCAAAACCTTTTGCAAAGCTCTCACATCAGCTTGAAATCCAGAGGAGGCCATCACACATCTATCCGCGCTGCATACCAACAAAGTAAAATTAATATAAAAGGCTGCTACAGTCAAAATAGCAGGTGCATAAAGATAGTAAAGAGGAAACCTCTAACAACTTGTGATATAACGTGTAAGAAAAATTTGTGCTTGCAAAATGGGTAATATCAATTCTTTCTATCCTATCACAAGAATCCATAGAAGGAGGTGATATATCTGACCATCAATCAGTTGCAATACAATAGAATGCCTAGCCCCTTTTGCAAAGATAGGTACGGATGCCTAGCATGACTTTTAGCATAGAAGAGAAGAAATAAGACCAACTCCACGCCACAACTAATACTTTCTACATATAGTATTACAAGTAGGCTCCTATAAACTTTATATATCATCAAATAGAATTAACTAACAAATAATCAAATCTCTCAAGGCTTTAAATGGATAGACTTTCCCATAAATATTGTCAACATACTGTCTAAGAACAAAGAAGGGGATGTGTTGGTTTATATAAGTAAATTTTACTGATATGAACAGCAGTAAGAGGGGGATGGGGATCAGTACAAAAGGAGGATTTACTTCCTACAAGAAGTCAATATAGCTCAGCAAGGTGTCAAAATGCTTTAAATTTCTCATCTTACACCAAAACTCTAAAACTGTTAATATTTATATTTTATACAATGAAATGCAGCTGCTTTGCCTTCAAAACATTTGGAATCCTTTCCCTCCATATTGTCCATTATGCACATATGTAGGTGCTCCATGTTGCCTCAATGTGCTTCTTTTTCTTCTAATTCCTCCAAGCGGTAAAAGTGTTCTCCATATTGCTTACAATCACTCGTTTTGTGCTCAATACATGGGTAAACAAGCCCCATGTTTGCAAGCGAACCAGCAATGCAGAAATAAATGCTCTGAGTCTTCCACAGTATCTTCACACAGAAAACATCTGGCTACACATTCTTAGCCCTCTCCTCTACAGGTTTGCTTGAGTTAAAACAAGTTTTATGTAGTTCAATCCAAGTGAAACATGCAACCTTTGGAGATTCTTTACTTTTCCACAAGGTTTCTCATGGCCATTGATTGTCTCTTACAGTGCTGTTTAATACACAAGGTTTTTCATGGCCATTGATTATCTCTTACAGTGCTGTTTAATATCTTTTCTATAAGTTAATTTTTCTTGAATCTAGAAGCCTCAAGCACTAAAATAGTGCTGGGCAGGACAACTTCCAGAGATTACATCATTGTCATTCCTGCAGGGATCTAATAAATTCAATCAACTTACCCTCATTATTATATTTATATAAGCTAGATTACACCAAGAAGCAAAATTACACAAAAATCTAAACTTCAACATATGAATAGATACAGCTTTGTTTCAGAACATCTCCTGTTTCTTTCTGCCAAATAGTCCAAAAAATACAACCTGGAATAAACTCCAGATCTTTTTCAGCTCCTTGCTGTCCCTGCAGAATAACTAGCTAATAAGAAACTTCTTAACGGTTGCTGCGATGACCCATTTGACCCCAAACATATTGAAAAATAACTGCCCATGTTTACCAGTGACTTCAGTGTAAAAAAGATGCCCGGTTCTGTTTAATATTTTGTAGCATGACTTCACCGTATAAAGCCCATTCTCTTTTGCCTTCCAGATATCAATTGCCGAAGCTTCCATATTTCCAATGAGTTGTGCCACCATCTTAATCTCCCAATCAAAGAAAAAGGGCAGCTCGGTGCACTAAGCTCCCGCTATGGGCGGGGTCCGGGGAAGGGCCGGACCACAATCAAAGAATTACTAAAAAATGGAGGTTCCATCTGTTCCCTACTCTACAATCAGCTACAGTTCCTTCTTTGTTCAATGCAAAGCATATAAATCAGGGAAGGTCACCATTAAAAGTGAATATTCCAACCGTACATCCTTCCACATCGTTATTTTCTCTCCATTGATTACTTCCAAATTTAATAAAATTCTGAAATTATTGCCATAAATTGTAAATGTTCTTCCAAACAGTAACACCATAAGTCGATCTGCAGATTCATGTGCTTCAGAAGTTAGGCCAACCAGTCTTTTGCTATAATACTTTCTTCCATGTTATCTCTTCCTCACCACTGAACCTCCAGAGAAGTTATCTCAAAAGAACTATAAACTTTTGGCATCAATCCGGACTTAGATAAGAATAAAATATAATGAAAGCAAATGGTCCATATAGACAATTCCAATTAGTTGGGATACCTTTTTGTTGTTTTCTTTTTTACTTTATTTTTGGGTGATAAGTAAGCAAAAATTTCATTACTCAATGAAAAATTGTAGGGAGGGGCGCAAAAGATTTGCAGATCTGTCCTGTCTGTTCATGAAAACTTGCTAAAAGGTATAGTGAAAGTGTGAAACATCTACTTCATATACATCAGTACTAACATACTCCTCATGTAGCTATCCAACCATCATTCCCACTAATTGGGACAATACCGTACATATAAGTTCAAAACACTTGCTCGCACAAGGTCTCAAGTTCGAAACCCTCAGGGGTTGGCCTGGTGGCAACTGACTTGAGCCTTGGGGTTTGCTCCCTTTCAAGGTCTCAAGTTTGAAACCCACTGGGTGCAAACAATTTTTGAAGGCCATCGGACTGGGTAAAACCTGAATTAACCGTAGTGCACTTGCGGGAAACTCCTTGCCGAGGGCCTGTGCAACCCCGGGATTAGTCAGGGCTCAAAGAGACTCGGACACCCGGTGCAAAAAAAAAAAAAAAAAAAAAAAAAAGAACACTTGCTCGCACAATCAGCACCTCGACGCTCAAGCCATTGGCAAAGATCCGGCCTCAAGTCCTCCAGACTGGCCTAACATCAAACTCACAGCGATCACGTCTCGCCCCTCGATCGGGAAATTACAAACCATCAAGGCACATGTAATACTGAACGCTCATGTGCGCATACAGACGCGTGGAAGGAATTTCAAGAGCTATATCTCTAGCCGAATCAAGTACGCACGTTAAGAATTCCAAGAATGTGAAGTTTTCCTAAAGGTTCCGCAGCCTCTCGAGGATAAATACAAACGTCACCGTACCGATCCGCGAGACTCTACTAAACCTACTCATGACTCGTGAGACCTAGTAACGTAGGCTCTGATACCAACTTGTCACGACCCCAAATTCCGGTCGTGATGGCGCCCAACACACTGCTAGGCAAGCCCGACCAATTTACCAACCTTTCTTAACCCTTTTTATACAATTTATGGTTTAATTCACACAATTGATTACTAAGTCATCATACTGAAAATCTGAGATATGTCAAACATGCGGAAACCCAAGTAGAAATACTACTACACAGCCCGAATGATCAGGTGTCATAAGTCTGAGCCTCTAATACACGAGCGTCAACCTACTACATATTTTTCTAAAGAAAATGCGGAATAAAACAAATAGGATAGATGGGAAGATCAGGACTGCGAACGCCATTCAGCTACTTTAATGCTCCCGGATACGATGCTCGACAGAGATAGTCTCACTCAGCCTCAGTAGGTGCACCTGTATCTGCACACGAGATGCATGGAGTACTTCCAAACCAGAGAGTAATAAACATAAATAAAGATTGAGAGTAAGAAATCCTAAATAGGCACAAGATAAGCTATAATCACAACAGTTCACCAGGTAACATCAATTAAGATAACCAACGAAATTAATAATGACAGTCAAAATATGCAATGCAGCACATAAACCGGTACTCTCTAGTACCCACTACGGCATGCAGCCCGAGCCATTCATTTATTTATCGTCGACAGCGCTCAATAGGGGTGTGTACAGACTCCAAAGGGGCTCCTACATCCAAGCGCAATATAAAGTCATCTCGTGGTATCAAATCTAGGCCCTTGGCCTCATATCAATATAATACCGCTGCGGCGCGCAACCCGATCCCATAAGTATAATACCACTGCGGCGCGCAGCCCGATCCCATAATCAGTCCAAAATCAGATAAGCCTCTCAGCACAATATCAAATAGATTGTTCAGCCAAACTTCATTAGAAATATTATTTAAGTCCTAAGTTTTGAGAAAAGTGGCCGCGTTTGCAAAACAGTATTTAATACTAGGACTAAGTGCAAATTTTTGTACACATGGTAAGAAACCAGTAAAACAATCCTTGAAGAATTCAAACGGTTGACACGAAGCCCAATTATGATAATTAATCCATTTATTAGGATATCAATTCAACACCAAGCAATTAGTTAGTATTTTCATTAAGCGGGACGGACCAAGTCACAATTCCCAAAAGTGCTCTACCCCACGCCCGTTATCCGGTATGCAAGTCACCTTAATATAGCACTATGATGTGCAAATTCGGGGTTTCAAACCATCAAAACAGTATTTACATCTATTACTAACTTCAAATCTAGTCCGGATTTATTCTGCAACACGCTTGCCTCGTGAATCAACTTCCGAAAGCTCCAAATCTATCAAGTCAGATTTTTACCATCAAATTATGCTCAAGGAATAATTCCCAATCAGAAAATATCATTTTTATTCAAAATTCCGAATCTGTCCGAAGCCCGATCCCTGGGCCCGCGTCACGAAACTCAAAAATTATTATACCAAAATGTTCGTCGTCTTCTCACAAGACCGTACATATAAAGAACACAAAAATTGGAGCTCGTTTGACCCTTCAAATAGACCCTAGAATATCTCAAAATCACAACCCTTAAAACCCCACTTTTCTACTTATTTTCATGTTCTAATTCATATATAATTTTGTATTTAACTTGAAAATAAGTAGACACAACTCACTTTTGATGCTTGATGAAATCTCCCTTGAAATTCTCTCCAAAATCATCCAAGCCAAATGAAAGAAATAAGCCAAATCCGTGTTTAAAGAATCTGTCTGTGCTTCATCGAGTTGTATCTTGCACTTGTGCTATACAAGTTGTACATCCTATTAAAATTTCTCTTGTCAGATACCTTCTGTTTAAACACCCATAACGACTTGTATAAATATCCAAATGACAAACGGTTTGAAGATTTAGAAACTAGACTCGAAGATCTTTAATTTGATAGGTTGAACACCATATAACTCTTTATATATCCCAAGAAATGAGCTTCTAAAGTCGGCTCCATGAAATCAGAAAATTCCGGAGAAACTGCTCCGCCGGTCATCTATAATCGATCATAACTTTCTCTACAGATGTCCAAATTACAATTTCAGGAAACTAGACACGAATGGCTACAACTTTCGTTTTTGAATCATCTCAATATTTCTTGTAGATCAAAAGATATAGGCCTCCGAAGTACGCTCCATGACTGCACATTTGTTGTCTAAAGACAGCTTCGCAGCAGCAATTGCAGCAGCTTTTTCTTTTCTTTTGGGTCCGAATTCCATTCTGTTAACCTTCCGAAATCCACCTGAGGCCTTAACCAATTATACCAACATGTCCCACAATATCATCCACACTTGTCCCAACCTTCGGAATACCCAAAATAACATCAAAACATCATCGGACCCAAGCCTATGAATCTCAAGAACTTCCAAATTCCATTTTTGATCAAAAATCCAACCAAATCACGTCCGAATGACCTCAAATTTCGCAGGCACATCCAAAATGACATAACAAAGCTACAGCAACTCTCGGAATTCCATTCCGACCCTCATATTAAAATCTCACCTATCAACCGGAATTCGCCAAAATACTAATTTCAACAATATACGCAGAAATGCTCAAGGGTTATCCATAACCAAATCCGGACATACGCCCAAGTCCGAAATCATCATACAAACCTGCTGGAACTTTCAGATCCCGATACCGAGGTCGTTTACTCAAAATTCCAATCTTAGCTATTTTCTTCAACTTAAGGCTGTTGTAATGCGGAGTGTTATTGATATACTTGTGGTTCTTGTTGGGTTGTGGACATGTTGTGAGGAGTTGTTTGGTGTTACTCTCACAACATATGATATTCCAACACCCCTCCTTGAGGAGCGCTATACTGCATTGAACACATCTGACTCACATGAATCCCATAATCCTATTTAAATCTGTTCACCCACTTCAGGTTGATTCTGCTTGCACTGAACTAGGCTAATAGCCTTTCCTGGACCCGTAATAAGTCATTTCTTCTCATAACACGCAAGAACTACCACCATAGTCGGGACAACACCCCACAATCCACAACCAAATGAATCGAACGACTTCATATAGATCTTAGATATTCTTCCAACATTTCAACTTTCTTAAGTCTCCAAAATTTGATTAACTCCCAGATTTTTCAAATATTTCGACAAAGTCTCCCTTGTAATTGGACCTATCCACTTGTCAGAGTAACACCAAAACAACTCCTAACAACATGTCCACAATCTAACAAATACCACAAGTATATTAACAACACTAATCTCCGCATTGTGGCAGCCTTAAGTGTTAATGCTGCCTCTATTGCCAGTATCCATGTAAAACAAGCAACCTTATACGGAATTTTTACTTTCCATATCATCTTCCATGGCCACCAACCCACTTGATTGTTATACGCGTTGAATTCCTTGTAAGCAAACCCAACAGTAAACCTCCCCTGCCTATGTCTTTGCCATACCATAAGATCTTGATTAGAGTTAATACCACTAAATCGTTCCAAGGTATTGTAAAAGTCAATTATTCTTTCAATCTCCCAATCATTTAACCTTCTTCTGAATGTAAGATTCCATCCCCTGATAAGTCCATGCCTCGTATAGTTTTATTTGTTGTTGCTGATTCAAGGAATAAATGTCAGGATAAATATCCTTCAACGGTCCTTGTCCCAGCCAATTGTCATCCCACAATGAAATCTTTCTACCATTTCCTACCTTGAACTTGCATTTGTTAATCAGTTTTGGCCAGAGATTCCTAATTGACTTCCATACACCGACACCATAAGACGTTCTCACTGGTTCGGTTGTCCATTTTCCTTCAGTTTTGGCTCCGCAACAACCTCTGTCCACAATGATTTTTCATCTGCTGCAAGCTTCCATAACCACTTCATCATCAAACTCTGGTTCTGAATTCTCAAGTTTTTTATTCCTAGACCCCCTCCCTTTTTGCTAGCCATCAGACATTTCCATTTGACCAGGTGGATCTTCTTCTTCTCATTGTTGCCTTCCCATAGGAAATTCCTTCTTAATGCGTCAATTCTCTTCACTACATTGATTGGAATCGGAAATAGAGACATCATATAAGTAGGCAAAGCATCTAGTACCGAATTAATGAGAATTAGTCTGCCCCCATAGACAGATAATAATTCTTCCAATTTGCCAGCTTCTTTTCACACTTCTCCAAAACTCCATTCCATATTCCTTTTGACTTACTCTTTGCACCCAGTGGCATACCCAAGTATACAGTAGGCAGTTCACCTATATTCCCACCTAGAATATCAGCATGACTTTGTAATTCCATTACCTCATTTACTGGATAAATGAAGCTTTTATGCCAATTTATGCGTAGTCCAGAGATTGCTTCAAAAAGAATGAATATCACCCTTAATACTTTCAGTTGTTCTGTATCAGCTTCACAAAACACCAAAGTATCATCGGCATATTGTAAATGTGAAATCCTCATGTTACTATCAGCCCTGCAGTTCACCTTGAAGCCTCTGATCCAGTTGTTTGTCTGTGCTCTTTTTAGCATATCGTTCAAGCCTTCCATAGCAATAATGAATAAAAACGGGGACAGCGGATCTCCTTGTCGAAGACCCCTCTGGGATGGAAAGAATCCAGCTGGTTCTCCGTTGATAAGTATTGAAAACCTCACAGTTGTTATGCAGTATTTTATCCAAGTAATCCATCTTCCACCAAAGCCCATATTCCTTAAGGTTTCAAGCAGAAACTTCAAATTCAAGTGGTCATATGCTTTCTCTATATCCAGCTTGCATAGTATCCCCGGTTCCCTGCTTTTTTTCCTCGTGTCAATGCATTCATTAGCTATAAGGACAACATCCATGATCTGTCTTCAAAGCCATTTGTTGAGAATCCACCAATTTGTTGACCACCTTTTTTAGCCTCTCAGTCAGTAGTTTTGATATAATTTTGTATATACTACCTATCAGACTGATAGGCCTGAAATCCCTCAGATCTTTGGCCCCCACCTTCTTAGGTATCAAAGTAACAAAAGTTGCATTTAGGCTCTTCTCAAATATTCCTTGTTCATAAAAGTTTTGAACAGCATCTATCACATCCTTTTTAACCATTTCCCAACAGTGTTTAAAAAATGCCATTGTGAAACCATCAGGTCCTGGTGCTTTATCGCCCGCACAAGCCTTAACACTGTCCCAAATTTCCTGTTCTCCAATTGGACTCTCCAGCATTGAATTGTCCTCTGTTGTGATTATCTGATTGTTTCTGGTAGAACCTGCAGGTCTCCACTCCTCCTCTTCTGTGTATAGGTTTTGATAGAATTTGATCACTTCCCTCTTGATATCTTCCGGGTTTTGCAAAGATTCCCCTTCTACTATCAACTGAGCTATATTGTTAAATCTCCTGTGAGCATTGGCTGTTTTATGGAAAAACTTGGTGTTCCTGTCTCCTTGTTTTAACCAAAGGGCCCTGGATCTCTGTCTCCATGCAACTTCTTCATGATTTGCAATCTCCTCATACTCCATGGTCAATGTGGTTTTCCTGACAATTTCCTCCTCTGTCAATCTTCTCTGATCATGTAGCTCCTCCAGTGCAGCAAGTTGGTTAAGGATACTTGCTTTCTGTAATGTTAAATTGCCCTGTAGAGTTTTGCTCCATTCCTTTAACTTTGTCTTCAAGTATTTAAGCTTCAAGGTTAGAATGTAATCTGGCCTTCCTTCATAGTTGATAGCATTCCACCATTCTTCAACTCTGTCTTTGAATCCTTCAGTGTGTAACCACCAATTTTCAAATTTAAAGTATGATTTGACCGGCTCCCAACTACCAGATTGTAGCATCAATGGAAAATGATCTGATGTAACTCTCTGAAGTAGTGATTGCTTTATATTTCTAAAATCTTCATTCCAATCAGCCGATATCAAGAATCTATCCAATCTGGCCGCTATTATGTGTCTGTCTCCTTTTCTCCATGTGTACTCTCCTCCTGCTAATTGGATGTCTACCAGTTCCATTTCTTCAATGAAGTTGGAAAAATCAGTCATAGCTCGTGTGAATCTGGAACAATTATTCTTCTCAGATGGGTACCTAACAGTATTGAAGTCCCCACATACCACCCAAGGACCATTAAATAGTCCTCTTGCACTTGCTAGCTCCCACCATAACTCCTCCCTCTTTTTTCTGTCATTCGGAGCATACACAGCTGAAAGATGCCATGTATATTCCTGAGTCTTGCCTGAAAATTTACAAGTTAATGTATGTAATCCAACACAAACTACCTCCCCCTGCCATATTCTACCATCCCACATTACAACAATACCCCCTCTAGTCCCACTAGCTTCCAGCTGAGCAAATTTCACCCATCTATGACCCCATAATTCTTTTACAATCTCCCTTATATCCCCTTCTATTTTAGATTCTTGGAAGCAGTAGATTTCTGCCTTCCAGCTAAGTAACAAGTTTGCAATCAATCTCCTTTTCCTGACTTTATTAAGTCCCCTGACATTCCATGAAATGATATTCACTGACATTGACTATGATTGTTGTTGTTTCCCCCCCTGCTTCTTGTTCCATTGCTCTTGAAATTGCTTCCAATATCAAGACCTTTAAGCTCTTTGAGTCCCTTCTTCTTTGTATTCTGGACAATCTGAGTGGCTTCTTTCCTTTTATTCATTTGCCTTCTGTTATCTATTTTCATGTAAAGTTCCAATGCTTCTCTCTCACATCCACTAAAATCCACCCCAAATTCTTTGCTCATTCCGATGATATTCTGATGCACCCAAATTGATGCTTCAAAATTTTGATCTTTTAGAGGCACTGCTTCTTCAATCTCCCATTTCACAATCATATTAGACTCTTTTGACTGCATGATCATGTTGTTGTAGAATTCCTCTGAATTTTGTCTCTCACCTTCATGCTCATCAATATTCAACATTGCATTGTCTTCAAGAATAGCTTCTTGTTCCTTTTCTTTTTCTCCGTCTTCATCTCTCTCTTTTCCTCTTCATCTGAGTTGGCTTTTTGATAGCTTTCCTTTGCTTCCTCCGAAACAATAATCAATTGATTTACCACTGAAGCTTCAAATTGAATAGCTGCAATCTCTTCATTAAAAGGATCTGGCATGTGGTTTGTGCGATTTGTTTTAAAATCCTTCTCTTCAGATATAACTTGAGCCAAAGCATCTGGGCCCACATCCTTTTTGTTGTGGTGCTTCATAGGTCTAACACTATTCTTCATAGTGTCAGAATATTGATCAGTTACTCTTTTAGGAGTAAATTCAACCTGAGTTGAACAACCCACATGTCCCATCTCACATATAGCTGCTCCCCCTGTTGGCTGCTTGGTTACCTCACATTTGTATGTACTCACCGAAGCTTCACACCATATCGGTAATTCAAAGATTACCCCTTCACATTCTATTTTCATTGATTTTGGGACTGCAGATCCATCTCCTTTTACCTTTATTCTTGCCCATTTCAAATGATTTTTGAGTTTTGTTTCCTCCTCAGTTTCAACCCATCCGCCACAAAATTCCCCAATTTCTTTGAAAACTGTCTGAGACCATAAGTGCAGTGGAAGACCTATAAGTCTAATCCATACCTGATATATCTTCTTATTTTTTGGGGCCGCCCCCACCATTGGATTCCACCATTGGAGCTTAACTTCGTCTTTCTTCCAATACCATTCGCTTCTCATTACATGTTCAGCAATTAGCTTGGAAGGAAATTCAAAGAGAAACCTATTATGGTTCATCTCATAGATATTGATACCAGGTGCTTGCTTCCAAGAGTTAGTTGCCCATTTACGAACTTCCGATAAGGTCGCAAATCCGGTGTTTTCTTCTGTAAAGAGACCCACCAGGCACCTACCTAGCAGTTCGTTATGTGCTAGATCTCCAGAAACATGTATCATGTCTCCTTCTTGTTGGATCTTCGCTTCCTTCATTTCTCTGCTTGCCCACTTATGATTTCTGACTGTGTTTGAGAACAGAACTCCTTCTTCAATGACTTTTGGAATGATGGTTGTATTTCTCCGTACCCCATCATTCATGAATCTTTCTATCTTTGCAGCAACATCTGACCAACCTGAATTGAATTCAATCTCAAGAATGATGATAATTGTTCTTCCCCTGCCTTGGACTTTGATGATGGTCATATATCGACCATGTGTGTTGTAGTTCTTCGCACAGAATATTTCTGAGAAATGATCCTTGATTTTCCATCTTTTCACATGGTTTCCTTTCATCTTCGAAGCATCCTTCATATTTTCACACAACCATATCATTGTTTTCCTGCTGAAAGTCGATCTTCTGATTAGGTTTCTCCCTCTCTCGGTCCATTCAAACCATTCTTCCGCATCTGTTGAAATTCTCCCAATTTCATAAGACTTGAAACCCATAGCAAAATATATGATGTTGTTCTCCTTCATTGGTGTAGTTTTCGGTTATAATTGAGCATCTCCGCATTGTGGCAGCCTTAAGTTGAAGAAAATGGCTAAGATTGGAATTTTAAGTAAACGACCTCGGAATCGGGATCTGAAAGTTCCAGCAGGTTCGTATGATGATTTCGGACTTGGGAGTATGTCCGGATTTGGTTATGGATAACCCGTGAACATTTCGGGGTATATTGTTGAAATTAGTATTTTGGCGAACTCCGGTTGATAGGTGAGATTTTGATGCGAGGGTCGGAATGGAATTCCGAGAGTTGCTGTAGCTTCGTTATGACATTTTGGACTTGTCTGCAAAATTTGAGGTCATTCGGACGTGATTTGATTGGGTTTTTGATCAAAAATGGAATTTGGAAGTTCTTGAGATTCATAGGCTTGAATCCGATGATGATTAGATGTTTTGATGTTATTTTGGGTGTTTCGAAAGTTGGGACAAGTTTGAATGATATTGTGGGACATGTTGATATAATTGGTTAAGGTCCCGAGGGCCTCGGGTGAATTTCGGAAGGTTAACGGAATGGAATCCGGACCCAAAAGAAAAGAAAAAGCTGCTGCAATTTCTGCTGCTAAGCTGTGTCTTTGGACAGCAAATGTGCAGTCATGGAGCGTACTTCGGAGGCCTATATCTTTTGATCTACAAGGAATTTTGAGATGATTCAAAAACGAAAGTTGTAGCCCTTCGTGTCTAGTTTCCAGAAAGCTAAAGAAATCGTAATTTGGACATTTGTAGAGAAAGTTATGATCGATTGAAGATGACTGGTGGAGTAGTTTCTCCAGAATTTTCTGATTTCATGGAGCCGACTTTAGAAGCTCATATCTCGGGATATATAAAGAGTTATATGGTGTACAACCAATCAAATTAAAGATCTTCGAGTCTAGTTTCTAAATCTTCAAACCGTTTGTCAATTGGATATTTATACAAGACGTTATGGGTGTTTAAACAGAAGGTGTCCGATAAGGAAAATTTAATAGGATGTACAACTTGTATAGCACAAGTGCAAGGTACAACTCGACGAAGCACAGACAGATTCTTTAAACACGGATTTGGCTTATTTCTTTCATTTCTTTCATTTGGCTTGGATGATTTTGGAGAGAATTTCAAGGGGGATTTCATCAAACTTCAAAGGTAAGTTGTTTCTACTTATTTTCAATGTTTCTACTTATTTTCAAGTTAAATACAAGATTATATATGAATTAGAACATGAAAATTAGTAGAAAAGTGGGTGTTTTAGGGCTTGTGATTTTGAAATATTCTAGGGTCAATTTGAAAGGTCAAACAAGCTCCAATTTTTGTGTTCTTTATATGTACGGACTCGTGAGAAGACGAAGAACATTTTAGTATAAAAATTTCTGAGTTTCGGGATGTGGGCCCGGGGGTCGGGTTTCGGACAGATTCGGGATTTTGAATAAAATTGATATTTTCTGATTGGGAATTATTCCTTGAGCATAATTTGATGGTAAAAATCTGACTTGATAGATTTGGAGCTTTCGGAAGTTGATTCACGAGGCAAGCGTGTTGCAAAATAATTCCGGACTAGATTTGAGGTTAGTAATAGATGTAAATGCTGTGTTGAGGGTTTGAAACCCCGAATTTGCATATCATAGTACTATATTGAGGTGACTTGCACGCCTGATAACGGGTGTGGGGTAAAGCACCGTTGGGGAATGTAACTTGGTCTATCCCGCTTAATGAAAACACTACCTAATTGCTTGGAGTTGAATTGATATCCTAATAAATAGATTAATTATCATAATTGGGCTTCGTGCCAACTGTTTGAACCCTTTAGGGATTGTTTTATTGGTTTCTTACCATGTGTACAGAAAATTGCACTCAGTCCTAGTATTAAATACTGTTTTGCAAACTCAGCCATTTTTCTCAAAACTTGGGACTTAAATAATATTTCTAATGAAGTTTGGGCTGAACGATCTATTTGCTATTGTGCCGAGAGGCTTATGTGATTTTGGACTGATTATGAGATCGGGTTGCGCACTGCAGTGGTATTATACTTATGGGATCGGGTTGCGCGCCGCATCGGTATTACATTGATATTGATACGAGGCCAAGGGCCTAGCTTTGATGCCACGAGATGGCTCGATATTGCGCTTGGGCTGTAGGAGCACCTCCGGAGTCTGTACACACCCCCAATGAGCGCCGTCGACGATAAATAAATGGATGGCTCGAGCTGCACGCTGCAGTGACTACTAGAGAGTACCGGTTTATGTGCTGCATTGCATATTTTGATTGTCATTATTAATTTCTCTGTTGCAGCATTATTAATTTCGTTGGTTATCTTAATTGATGTTAGCTAGTGAATTGTTGTGATTATAGCTTATCTTGTGCCTATTTAGGATTTCTTACTCTCAACCTTTATTTATGTTTATTACTCTCTGGCTTGGAAGTACTCCCTGCACCTCGTGTGCAGATACAGGTGCACCTACTGAGGCTGAGTGAGACTATCTCTGTCGAGCATCGTATCCGGGAGCATTAAAGTAGCTGAATGGCGTTCGCAGTCCTGATCTTCCCATCTATCCTATTTGTTTTATTCCGCATTTTCTTTAGAAAAATATGTAGTAGGTTGACACTCGTGTATTAGAGGCTCAGATTTGTGACACCTGATCATTCGAGCTGTGTAGTAGTATTTCTACTTCGGTTTCCGCATGTTTGACTATATCCCAAACTTTCAGTACGATGACTTAGTAATCAATTGTGTGAACTGAACTATAAATTGTATAAAAAGGGTTAAGGTTGGTAAATTGGTCGGGCTTGCCTAACCGTGTGTTGGGCGCCATCACGACCGGGATTTGGGGTCGTGACATCACCCCATGGCACAGGGCTATGGAATCACATAAACAGCCTACGGGAAGATTTCGCAGCACATACTTCCAGGTTGGAGATGGGACCAACATAAAGTTTTGGACAGACAAATGGCTAGAGGATACTACACTAAAGGAAGCATTCCCATATCTGTTCCTTATTGCAGATAACCCAGACTCTCTCATTTCTCACAATAGAGAGGGCAACACATGGAATCCCATTTTTACAAGGAATTTGCATGACTGGTAGATGAGTTCATTGACATGATGAAAACACTGGAGAAATGTTCAATCAACTCTCAGCTAAGGGACAAACTGAAATGGGGCAACTTTAAGGATGGCCTTAGTGTATGCTAATATTTGCTCTAATAATTTGATAATTGATCTTTGGCCCTGGAAGCTAATTTGGAAATAAAACTTCCACCTAAAGTGAGCTGCTTCAGCTGGTTGGCTCTCAAGGGTGCCTGCCTCACCCAAGACAACCTAATCAAAAAAAAATTCCAACTAGCAAACAAATGTTTCATGTGTCTGTCAAATTCAGAATCCATTAACCAACTTCTACTGCACTTTCCAGTGTCCACAGACATCTCAAATTTTGTTTCTGAATATTTTTGGACTGAAATGGACTATGCCATCATCTGCCAGAGATGCCTGTGCAAGTTGGAGCTTAAGGAAAGTTGACAAGACAATCAGAAGAATATGGATTATGGTTCCTGCTAGCATTTTTTGGTGTATCTGGACCGAGAGGAATCGTAGATGCTTTGATGGTGTATCAACTACAATTGGCTACCTGAAGGCTAGATGTTTGGTTAACCTTTTTAGTTGGGCTAACCTCTCTCCTCTAAATAACTCTGACATATTTTTGGACTTTGTCAGCTCTCTAGTTTTGTAGCACTTCAATTATAAATGAGCTGATAAATTTTGCTTTGTAATCTTTTTGCATCTTCTTGATGCCTTTAATGATATCCTGCTTACTTCATCAAAAAGAAAACCTCTTCTTCATTTAGGTACGATTACAAGCATTCCAGCATAGCAGGGGGAACAGACAAATTCTCAACTTTGTTAGTAGCGTTCTTTCTTGTTGTCTAGTGGAATTCCATAAAATAAAGGATGGCATACTTCACACACATCAATTAGATGAACCCCTTTGCTTCCCACGACAGTAGTTTCATTCCTTTTCTTAGAACTTTCTTTTATAACAGTTGCATCCGGCCATGGAGCATCTCAATCATTTCATAGACTTGCATCCTCTCAGCGCTGCAGGTATGGTGTAATTCTATCTAGTTATGCTTACGTATATGTGAAGAAATCACCTAACTCTTTTTCCCCTCTTCAATGCTTTGAACGACGTCTCTCATGGTCTTCATTCCAGCTTCATCAGCCTTGACCACACCCTCCATCAACCTTTTCTTAAGAATTAGTTATTGCTGTTACAGTTAGGCTAAATCTGGTGTTTGCAGGTGACTTTTTTAGTCTGGTTAGAAACTTGTATGTGCTATACAGATATGTTTGAGATCATAGGGGAGTTCAGGATTTGAATTTAAAGGTTTGAGTTCTTGATTCTACCACAGTCCATGTGATTTACGGGATTGAAAATCTATTTTTTTCTTTATTTATTAAGCTTGTTTACACACATACAGATCTGAGCCAAGCTAATGCATGAACCCATAACAGGTACAGTAAATCTGATCTTGCCTGAGATATTACGGAGGTTACCAAGGTAAAGCAGAACAGACGAGGATTCACATAACTGATCCTAACTAGTTTGGACTGGAATGGAGATGGAGTTAGTCTTGATCATTGATTCATTATATCTAAGATATAATAAGGATAATCCAGAATATTACAATTTCAAGGAGATAAAGAATGTAATGAGATTTAACGACAAGGCAACAAAACAGCACAAGTACAGAAAATGAATGCACATTAAAGGAGATAATATGAGGAACATACAGTTTAATGATCTTGGAGTAATCGCGAGTTAGAATGTTGTAGCCAGTAGACATCCTAGTATCTGCGGCTATTACACAATAATCTGCACCTGCTACCGCAACACATGTTCTGCAACATTGCAAAGATGAATTTTTAAAATTTAATAAAGAAAACAAAAAGAGGAATAAGCAACTGAGGCACGATAATTCCATTATACATTACCCTCCATTGTTGTCATAAGGAGACCAGTTAGCTTGCTGCTTCGTCATGTTGATTCGCTCCGTCTGTGTGTGTGTGTGAGAGAGAGAGAAGAAAGCGAAGAAGAGTGATTGATTCGTCTTCTGCAAGACATCCGACTGTAAGTAGTGGATGGGCTTTCAGTAATTGGGCCTTCCAAGATCCACTATAGGGAAATTTTCACAAATAGCTTAGCTTAAAAGAAGTAATTTTTACCTACATATATCATATATCAAACATTATTACCTTTATTGTTTAAGAATTATGTTAATTACATTTAAGCATACTAAATTAATATTTATATACTATAATTCAAATTTAGGATATAATTATTGCTTCATTTATACTAGGCATGATTTTAGGAGCGTATATTCTTCAATTTTAATTTATCTGTCTCTCTCTCCTCCCACCCCACACCCCCTCACGTTTTACCTTCATTTAATTCTCCTATTTTCGTCCTCTCACCCACATTTTCTATCAGTTACCCACAATTCTACAATTCTTTTCTCTAGTTTATTTCATAAAATCCTTATGGATGTGCCTACGAAGCATAATCAAAAGGATTCATAAAGTTTTTTTTGGTCAAACTTTATACCTAGATGAAGCAAGTGACGAACAATTTTAGCAATCTTGGAAGCCGATGAATGGGAAAGTGTTGCAAGCGTGGCTGCCGCAAGCTTTTTCAAACATTAAAGGAGTCAAAATTGGATAAGTGTAGGCTGCAAGTACGTTTCCATCTATATATTCGGGTATAGAAGAAAGAAAAAGGTTAGAAACAATATTAATCCTTGAGACAAAAGCCAAAAAAGTTTGTCAATGGTTCACTTAAAGGAACATGACACTAGTCCCTCTACTAGTACGTCATGATGGAAGACAATAAAGTTGACAGTATGGTGCAATTGTAGTTGTAATTTTTTTGTAGAAATTTTGTAGATGAAGAACAAATTTTGTTGTCAGCTTTTTGTTGACATAGGATTATAGTTTAGTTGTAGTATCAAATTAGTAATTTTGTAAATACTCTTAAAAATAATACTTAAACGCATTTGTAGTTTATTTGTAGAAAGTTTATCTACAAGATATCTACAAACTAAATACATTGAATTTTAATATCCCAATTTTCATTTCAATTGTAGCATAATTGATATTTTCGACATAATTGTAGAAGACTTGTAGAAGTTTTAGTCTTCCCAATCTATAATTTATCTACGATATCTATACATTTCTACAATTTATCTACAATTTTTAGAAATATGTCTTCTTCTTATTCGACGAGTTTCAATCTGAAATTCAGTCAAAACCAAGCCTAATCTTTACCAAAACTCCTCAAAATTGAGATATAAACTCCTAAACATATTCTGAATTATTTACAATATCACCCAATACAAACAAATAATGATTTTTGAAACACAAATTTGAATTCAAAGCTTTCAAGCTTTTTAATGGCTATTGTAAACGCGTGATTTTTGACCCTCCCCGAGATTTTTGAAACGCGAAAATTTGAATTGTTCATTTTTTTTTTTTGAGAATTTGAAATGTAGTTCTAGAGAAAAATACGTGGATGAAAAATCTCCTTTCCCTTTTTAAAAATTGAATTTAATGTATAATCAATTAACACTATGATTCTCTCCTTAATTTTAGCCCATTTTTTAGGGAATATTCTGCCCTTTTAATGCCTAATAATCGAATAGTATAAAATTTATAGTTAAAACATGGACTGGGCGGGTAATTAACAAATTATTCACATTTAGGATAATAACGTTTGATATATAGTATAGGTAGGTAAAAATCCCTTAAAATAATTACCCCGATCCACCACCTCCTAAACAAAAATAAAGATCGGGTTTAAGAGACTGGATCGGGCCCAATCTATCTTCTAATAAATAATATAGAGTTTTTTTGCATGCTTGATCCTTTTTTCAATTATTATTTATAAAAATAGCATCATTTACTATTTATTTCATAAAGAGCATTTTTTTTATTAATGGTACATTATAAAAATTAAGCTCAACATCTAATAAGTTAACTCACTCACTAATCACAGGAAGTACTTTTTTTTGTCCATCTTCGTTTTCCCTTTACAACATCCATCTTCTTCACTCCATATTTTAAAAAGTTATTGCATAGCTCAATGCCACCTAAATCAAGATGTATTGATTTATACATCTTTTATACTTTGTATATCATGTATCAATTTAATTCAAAATATATATTTATGTATATAATTTTTGTATATTTATTTGTGAAGTGCTATCTTATTTTAAGAGGTATTTTTAATATATAATGTATTTTATATGTCATGTTGTTGCTATCTTATTTTTTGTATATTTATATACCATCTTAATTAAATTTAAGATATATATGTTTATCTCACATGTCTAAGTGTCATCTTAATTGAAGATGTATTTTTTATGTATATATTTTTTATATTTTATATGTGTTAATTCAAATATATTTTTATATATATGTATTGTATATATTAACATATATTATTATCGAAATAAGAGCTTTATATTAAGAAATGAAGAAAGAAGTTAGAAAAAAATTATAAGAAATATAATTAAAAATAAAATGAATAGAATAAATTTAAAAAATATATTGGCTTCGGTAAAAAATAAAACTAAGAAGACGAAGAAAAAGAAGGAAAGTTGATAGATAAAGAGAGAAAAAAGACATGATATTTGTATAAATAATTATTAACTTTCCATTCAATTTTCTTATGTTTAGGGATTAATAGTTAATATTCTTACTTTAATGGAACTGTGTGCTACAAATATAATTTTTTTTTGTCATATCTGTAATATTGAATTTCATGCTAAAAACTTGTTATATTTTTTTTAAACTGTGACAGTTATGTAAAGTCCCCTTTAATATAGAAACGGAGAGGCAAAACTATAATACTGCTTCAAATGTCAATTGGGGCGATCGACACGTGTTAACATTTAAGACAACAATCCAATAAGTTTGGAGATTCAAAAAAATTACAAAAAAATAAAATAAATCAGCTTTTAAGTCCCACGTTTGTGTGCCGAGTCCACGTTTTAAGTCCCACTTTTGTGTGCCCAAAAGTCCACATTTGTGTACCTATTTTAGTCCCACGTTTTTTGGACTCCCATGTTTCTTCATCCACGATCATCTATTCAAATTTTTGAACTCCCACGTTTCTTACTTCATAACTTAGAAACTGTCTAATAATGTCTCAAACGTCTGCTCCCTCTTCTATTTTTCTTTTTTATTCTCTACACCTTTTTTCCTCTGTTCAAAATACAGAAGTTTGCAAATATGGCTATAACACTTCATGGAATCAGTCAAATTTCAAGCAACTCGATGCAATGGAATCTCAAAGTTAGAATTGTTCGAATGTGGAAATGCCAGATCGTTTCAATCCAAGAACAACATATTCAATTGAGTTGATTTTACAAGATGCAAAGGTAACATATTCAGCTTCACATAATTCTAAAGTTTTTCTTCTTTTCTTGTTTTCATGGATAAAATTTTCACAACACAAAGTAGTAATTGTAAAAAATTATATGTAACTCAGTACTTTATTTGTGTTAAAATTATATTCACAACAGTACTCTATTACTATTGTATTGGTGTTACTTTTGAGCTTTTTCCTCTTCCGTTGTTTCCTCTTCAGCATCTTCTATTTCACTTGCTAACTTTACCAGATCTTGGACGAGTATTTTCTCTTCTGTTACAATATATACTAACTAGCAGTTAATACTTTGTCGGGAAAAATGATATTATTAAGGATATCGATCATAGACAAATAATATAGCGTCCTCTACCCAATTTTTGGGCAAAATCATTTATTCTTCTACATATATGCAATTTTTAGCAATATGGTACATCCTAATTGCGAAACTATTTTTTTTATGGTGATCGTATCCAGGCCTCGATTGGGAAGTATGTAATTTAGTTTTTTCGGACTAAGATACAGAAACTCGGCTTATATTGCATGAACTACTTTGTTGTCGTACCAAACAACTTGAATATAAAGAATACTACACACAATTTGAGGATGATATTTACACAAAGGACAATAGTTGAGGAAATAATTGGTTCTTCATTTCCTATGGATATCTTTAATTTTCGTCCTTTTGATCAGCTAACAAATCAGAATGATGTCGATGAGGCTGAACTAATCGGTAACTCTTCTCTTCCATTATTATCACGTTTTACAAAATTGTCTAACAAACTTTTATATTTGTAGATGTTATTGGTCAGGTTGTAACGTATGAAGATGTTAAGACCTGCAAACAAGGAGATAACAATAGTGTCTTTCTCAATGTTACAGTCGAAGATGATCAATAAGTTATTCACTTATACAAACTATACTTTTACAGCTTAATTGTCATATTATTTTGTTAATTAACGATTACCGTTAAACTTATAGGAAGAATAGAATTACGGAAACCTTATGGAGTGAACTTGTGGATCAAGTTCAGCCTCACTTGAATGGAGCTATACACGAACCTTTGATTGTTGTTTTACAATTTATGAAACCTCAAAAATTTCAAGGTTTACCAACTTTATTCCTATATTTAAAATTTAGTATAAAACATATTATAATTTATTCTACTATACGGCAGTATATTGAGTTTAAATCTAGGTTTGTAAAAGGTGTAATTTCTTTTTCCCTGTCTACTAATATAATATAATGTTACTAAGATTTATCAATTTTCTTGAATACTTAGGTGAATACACAAATTCCCTAATAACAATGCCATGTTAGGTTCAGCAAACTCTCTTTTTGGCTTTTAACTTTCCACGTTTGGTAATCTTTTTTCTTCCAAGTTTTCTTCAGTTTCTTTTTCATCACTTTCCTCCTTCTCATTCGTTTCAACTTGTTTTGCCTCTACTTTCTTAAACATGTCATCTTCCTTTTCTTTAATCTTTATGTGAAGAAAATTAATTAAACCATTAAGTGAAATCTCAATCTCATCTTCCTTCAATAGTTGCTCCGCCACTTCGGCCGGTGTCACCATCGCAGTTTCTATCAGTTCCTCAATTATTTTGAACAATTTGTGCTCTCTAATGCCCAAGTAATTAGTAGCAAGAAGCCTGAAGCCACAGGGGGTGCAATATGACATATGAATGTGCATGTCCATTCTACCAGGCCTTAACAATGCAGGGTCAAGCTTTTCTATGTGATTTGTTGTGAAAATTATGATTCTTTCATCACCACAGCTCGACCATAATCCATCAATAAAATTCAACAAACCAGACAATGTCACCTGCAATGAACAATAAAATATTAGCATTTGCAAGGAAATCTCGGTGAATCGGTATAAAGTAAGACAAGAAAATACAAGCAAAGAAGCCATTTTACGGTATTTTCGCTTCCAGTCAGGATCCATCCTAAATCAAAGAGCGATCGAGTTGCTCAATTCCAGTAGGAATAGTAGGAGCTTGCCTTGGAAAAACAAAGAGACTTACCTTGCTTTCTTGCTGATTAGAACTGTTTGAAGGAGAATCATTTGCTCGATTAGCCAAATTATTTTGCAAATCAATGGTACAGTCAATGTCCTCCACCACCAAGATGGACTTGTTAGCCGTGGCCACAAGCAACCGTCTTAAATCAGAGTTCCTCATCAGCTCAGTCAACTCCAGATCATATATATCAAAGTTCAAATAATTAGCCATGGCGGCGATCAAACTGGATTTTCCAGTCCCTGGAGGACCATACAGCAAGTACCCTCTTTTCCACGCCTTCCCCACTTTCCTATAATAGTCTTTTCTCTTCATAAATCTGTCTAAGTCCTTCAAAATTTTGTCTTTCAGTTCTGAGTCCATTGCTAGAGTCTCAAAAGTTGCCGGATGATCAAGATTCATCGACTGCGAGTCATACATATTTTCATGATCCACAGTGTGAATCTTGATTGCCCTCCTCCCAAGTTTCTGCAGCTTTGCTTCTCTTATAATATAAGGCAAGTACGAATTAAGAACAAGGTCCTTGTTTTTCTTGTGAAACGTGAGCTCAAAGGTTCGCACCTCAGATCTTTGAGTGGAATTCAGGTCTCTGGGATTATAAAAGTCCCTAGACTCTACTCGTTTGCAGAGCCAAACCCACTTGAATTTCTGCCCATTATAAACATCTGTCATTTCCTCATCGCGTTCCATGGTTATGTTGATATGTTTCTCCTTCTCAGGCTTGCTGATTTTGACTCGACGGGTGTTGGGTGACAGCTTGTTTCCCAAGTACATTTCGGCTGCTTCATAGATGTCATTGTTAACCAAGCCATCAAATTCATCTATTACCATTGTTAGCTGATTTGAGAACCTGCTGAAGATGTTTTTGAGGCCAAAGAATAAATATTCATGCAATTCTGGAGGAAGGAATTCATTGACTACTGTTCGAACAACCATAGCTGTTGCAGCAACAGAGCCTACTGTGGATAAAACGGTCTTGGCCAGTACCATTTTCGATTCTGCAGAAGAAATGTTCTTTAAGAGGGACTCGTTGCCTTGTAGTTGTGGGTATTCAAGATTTTGCTATTTGCAGTCGTTTAGATAGCCAAGGATATCAGAAAAATAGAACACCAATTTTTGACTTCTCTGAAAGGAACAGGGTGGGACAGGTGATGCGAGCCGGTTTGATTGGATGCTAGAATAGAATGCAAGCAATGGCTAAAGGGTAAGTGCAAAATTTATAGTAATAAAAACGTGTAAAGAAAAACGAGTGGAAAGACTTTTGGGACCAGAGTTTTTTTTTAAGAAAATGCAGGAGTCGAGAGTCAGTTTAGACTGCGTAAATTTTGAACATTCTATTTATCCAGCCACTCACATCAGCACGTCCAGCTTCCTTGCAAATTCTGTAATGAGGGAAAGTTTCCATTTCAACTCAAATCAACGATTATAGACATCACTTCCGCGGTGAAGTCAGCGTAAGAAAACATGACAGGTGCCTTGGGTAGAAGTAGTCCTCCATCTGTCATATTTCATACACGGTATGGAATTTAAGACGCTAAACTTGACTTAAATATTAAATTACCGATAATGAGAAACTGCAGTGCAGTTCAACTGCATTCTGTCAAATCCAGGCACCATCAGGTACCAGATTATATCTGGCCGCAAGGGTAGAGTTGACTGCTGCATGCAGAACAAGATGTGTTGCAACATCTAGGAGAATTTCTATCCACCATAAAAACAAACTAATATTTAAGTATAAATTATTATTGAACGAGGGATAATAATTAGTATTCCTTGTGGAATATGCTTATCTTCAACTTCAGATATTATTACAGCATATAAAGCATTATGCCCAGGCACAGAAGAGGCGAATGGAGACCTTCAAGATAACAATATCCAATCGCTCAATGGAATCGAACATCATGAGAACTTCATGCAGTCTATGCTGCAGAGGGATTCGTATCCAGCCAATGAAAAGGTTGATGATGAGTAGATCATGCATAATTTGTTAAATCTAAAGATTTTCAGGACAGACAACAACTGTGGATGCAGTGCCATCGTGTGCCAAGTTGCTGCTTAAATACAGAGAAGCCCAGGACAGATCAGGGTAACTCTATGCATACCTCCCTGTGTCCGAAAACTAATAAGTTGGAAAGAAAGAAAAACAATTTGCCGTCAGTTGTAATTATATGAATGCCATACTTCATCAGCTTATTAAAACTCAACATCTTAGACAAAAGAAGAAATATTGCATGTGATTCACGTCATAAATCTCAGGCTAAAGCTACAAATTTACTTGAACATTCAAGAGCTTAGAGGACCAACACTAATATATAAAGAAAGAGATGAAGATCATACATATAGGTCTCGAATTTATAAAGCACCTAAACCCATTGCATCTCACTCCATCGAAATGGATTTGTACTGCTGGATGGTAGCAGTTATAGCTTGCTCAACTGGTAGTCTCTCCATGCTTGAAGCGCCATAAAATCCATGAACTCCTTTGGTTCTCTTCAGTACATATGCTGCTTCCTTAGGGCCAGATATAGGGCCTGTAAGTAACGGAAAGAATCTTCAGTAGCGACTAGATAAATCAGAAGGAGAAGAAAAGAATGTGCCATTGCAATAAAGACTCAAGAACTGATGATACAAAAAGTTGTCAAATATAAAATCTACTCCCAACGATGTTAATCCTACACAGAACCCCAGATAATTGTAAAATTTGACAACTAGTATTTGTTTGACAGCTTAGAATTCTGTACCAAATCAGACCTCCCGGATTGCCTTGAGAAAGAACACCATTATATCTTTTGAACAACATTAAGATGTCAAGTAAAATTGTTGGTTTTTTAAATGATGGAGCAGCAAAAATGTTAAAAGTAAAGATTGAAAATGCCTCTCAACAATTTTATTAAGCATAAGAAGGCTTTATATAGCCAATTAGGAACAAAAAATCCCCATAATTTAAAATTCAAAAAACCTAAAATATCTTAACTAACTTAAACAATCTAATAGAAATTCAAAATTGAAATTCTTCTTAAAACTAAGCAACGTATTATGCTAAAGTTACTGCAGTAACCGAAAGCAATGAAATTTCAACAAAAATGCTGGAATTACAAAATGGTAGTAATAGCTCTAGTCTAACAAGCAAATACTTTAGGTTAGAAAAGAAATGCTATGGATATTTTACTACAATATATACCAAGCCTTTGAAGAATGATTGGGGGGGGGGGGGGGAAGAGAAAAAGAAAAGAGAGCAGTTTTAGGATTTACATAAACACAAATGTAAAGAAGTACCAAAAGCTTAACCTCAAGTATACCTCCAAGAACAAAAAATGTCTACTAGCACAAACATCGTCGAAGATAGCCAGAAATATGTGCATAGGAAATATTTTAGGACTGCATTTTTAGGGAAATACACCATAAAAAATGCAGCTTCAAATCCAAAAAGTTTCAACCAGCATTTCTTTTCCTGGTTATGATTCACGACAGAAGAAAAACAGCAGGGAATCAATGCTAAAGCTATGTGGACTGCAACACCCACATGGATCATTTACTGAAGACAGTATATTACCAATCCTCACCACTTGATAAAATGTTTCTTTTATTAGAATCTCCAGGTTCATATAAACATGTATAATTTGTACTTCGTGCACTAATTAATTGGTGCAACTAAATTAGGCAACTACCTTAGAATTGGTAGCTTGTAACCATGGGGATAAGGACATTGCACATAGCGATATTGTATAATAATCCTCACAAGTGGTATGGGAAGCTGATCCAACATATGCTTAAGTTTTCAGTTATCTATCTAACTTATTCTTTACACGCCAAGGAATTAAGACAAAATGACTTCAAAATAAATGAAGCCAGTGAATCCATCTGATACACCATCAGAGTACTACTTAATTGGCAGAGATTTTGCTGCATGACACGACACAGAATTGATCCAGCCATTTCCTTATGTTTTTTGACTTAGAATCTTTTAGTTACTTTAGGGTTCCTGGATTTACCTCCATGGCAGAGCACAATAGCATCAGGATTTATCCTATGAGTAGCATCCGCAATAGCTTGGACACAGGTTACACTTTCCTCCAATGAGACAGCTGTTTTTGCACCAATTGAACCAGATGTTGTGAGCCCCATATGGGCCACTATGATGTCAGCACCAGCTTCTGCCATAGCAACGGCTTCATCTGGGCAGAAAGCATATGGGGTTGTCAAAAGGCCCATCCTGTGAGCTGTTGCAATCATCTCAACCTCCAAGCTGAATAAATAGTAAGGAATCATGATATTGTTACAATTTGAAGGAAGGGCATAAGCTGTAAGTCTGACTAAAACATATCTATTGAGACATACCCATAACCCATTCCAGTCTCTTCCAAATTTTGTCTGAAGTTACCGTCAAATAGACCAACAGTTGGAAAGTTTTGCACCCCACAGAACCCAACAGATTCCAACTGCTTCAGGAAGTTATCCATCCTGCGGAAAGGATCAGTAGCACAAACTCCAGCCAGAACTGGCACTTCCTTAACCACCTGAAGATTTCAACATTGATAGAAACTAAGCCACCATTCTGGAATGTAAGAATATATCTAAGGAAGGAGAAAGAAACCTCAATCATGGTTATTATTTGCAAGAAAAATAATAAGAAAAGATAAATATACATGATGAACAATTATGTTATCTGTTGTAATCCACCTTTGCAATTATAAAGAATGTTAAAAAAAAAAAAAAAATTAGTTCGATGCCTGGACTGGTGAGGTTTCCTTTTGTCCTATGAGAAATGCAGCAAGTAAAGGTCACAATTAATAGATACCCAGCCAGAAAAGCGGTTCTGTAGGGTTAGTCATTCTTCTACACAATAAAAGTAAACCTCGGATATTCCAAAGATATAAGTGGACATCTCAACTACATAGCTTTTGATCTAATTCAGTAAGTGTTAGCAGTCCAATTGTGTAATTGGATTATGACTAAGGTCGGACTGAAACTGACAATACAGAAACTGTTGAAAGCACAACATTGGATTGAAGTTAGAACCAATTCAATCAATATTCTTTTTCATCTCTAACCAACCACCAGAGTGATGTGTCCAAGCTTACTGCAAATTTGGCAGGGATTTCCTGAGAGCAATCTTATTGAGAAAACACTGGGATTTATGATCCAAGAAAGAGGTACTGACAAGAAACATAGATATGACATGGATTAGCTTTAATGTGTCTGATTATGGGTGTCAACTGGAAGTTAATTTTTTAGACTGTGTTGAGAGCAGGGCTGTCTTGGTATAGTGATTTCAGTCTTCACTCAAAGTTTCCTTGTCCATTAAAATCAACTGCTCGTAGTTAGTGCTTTGCTCATGTTGAGTCACGTGGAGTGTTTTATCAATTTGTTAAGCCTTTGAATTAAACATGAACTTGCTAGACAGCAGGTTGTATTTAACTTGAACAGTAATTCATGTTCAAATCCAATGTGAGCTAAAATTAAACAATAGAAGATTGATGAAGCTGAGCCTAAAGGCCTATCAGGTTTTCAGAAGAATTAAAGAAGTAGACAATAATTAGGACTTACAGGCAATACTTCATTGGCCATCTCAAGTACAATGGCATTTGCATCAGCAAAAGGCAATAGACCAGCTAAGGATCCCCTTCCTGCCATCCTAAAGCGCCCCGAGTTGTACAAGACAATCAAATCTACACCACCAACTTCCTCAAACTTCGCAGAAATACCTGTACCCGCACCAGCCCCAATAATGGGCTTGCCCTTACTTATTTGATCTTTCAACTTCTGTAGTACCACAATTCTTTTCTGCAAAGTTTCTGCTCAAAGGAAGATTAGGCTTTCATCAAATCTTCACCCAAATTAAGAGAAGAAAAGAAATAGCATTGACTCAGATCTGTGAGATTCATTTCCCGGTTGATGAGTCAGCATATTCCATTTCAAAGACATTCACATCATTGTATCAGAGAGATGATTATGATGACCTATGTTGCGCAGACTCCTCAAGATGCTGCTACACCCGTGGCCGATCCTCCAAAAATACACTACTTTTGGAGGATCTCACACGCATCTGGCAACATTTTCGGAGAGTCCGAGCAACATATATGATGACAACAAAGGAAAAGAATCCATTTATGACATTTCAAGCCAGCGCATAACCGGTAAACTATGGTAGGTGATAAAGAAAATGGACCTTGGACTAAGCTCAACCCCAAAAGCAAGCTCAAGAGGTGAGGATTGCCCGAGCGATGTATAGAGAATATACATCCATTCACCAACCAATGTGGGATGCTTCTATACCTCCTCACACGCCTAGGACTAGACATATGGAACGTGGACAATATAATATTGGGATCCAACATCAGGAAACCAAGAAGTGGAATCAGTCTTGCTTTGCTACCAATTCCATGATAAGAAAATGGACCTTTGGCCTAACTCTACCACAAAAGCTAGCTCAAGAGGCGAGGATTGCCCAAACCATATAAAGAGACCACCCATCCCTTCACCAACCAATGTGGACTCTTTAAAAAGTAAGCAAATAATTCTTAAGATAAAAATCAATCGTATTTCAGGCTAACAAAAGTATAAAGCATACTCTCTAGTCATCTTTCACTTTATTGGTTTCTGTGGCAAGCTAAGGTTGACATAAGTGCCAAGTTATTCCACTTATCATCTTAAATCCAAATTCGGGTCGAGGATAGGAGTGCTTGAGCTTTGGAAAAGTCAAGACAAAATGTCTTTTTCTTAATCCTAGAAAATAATGTGAACAACCCAACGCTTCTGTGAGAACTGGTAAATAAATTAATACAAAGAAACCTGGATTCACTAGCAGTAATCAGTTAGTGGAAGCTGTTCAGTAATTTTCAAGCAGCTCTATTTGCCATGACATTGTGATGGAAACTATCAGCCTTGATATTTAGGAAGAATCATCACCAGGTTTTGCATTTGGAAAGTTGTTGAGGTTAGAAAATGCTTTTCCGTTGTGTGGGGAATATTTCTGAAGAACAGCATTATATTTCTGATTGTCTTGTATAGATTCAGACTTGGCTGACTGATATTCAACATGTCTAGATTTCGAAGATATTTCCAAGAACGAATCAACTAAAGCATTTGCAAACTCCACATCATTGATATGGTAAGGAAAGATCTTAACCTATCAATGAACAAATATTTCAATGATCTGAGTTGAGCTTAGCAATGGAATGTAACATCATAAGAATCCTCTTCCTTATAAATAATTGTGGTACCTGACAGTGTTCACTATTTTTAAGAAGCATCTGTAGCTCATGTGTAAGACAACTAGTTGCCTCAGGATTATAAAAGGCTTTCCCTGGTGCATCCAATGCAGAGACACCTTTCTCTGGCAAGCAAACACATACACTTGATGATGCCTTGCCCAACTTTTCTGCTATAAATGCAGCAAATTTCTTATTTTCACCTACCGTAGTACGCATTAGGGAAACCTGGAAAATAAGCATTCTGTTAAAAATTTTCAAACGGCACACCTCAAATATTTTTTTTGATAGTTTATCAGATTTAAACCCATATGATTAATTGTGCAGTCCAGACACAATACAATAAATTTTCAAGAGTATGGCAGAATATCGCTTGATGGCAACAAAAGCATGACGTCCTGAGATACTTTTTTTTGTTGACTTGCACCGGGCGTCCGAGTCTCTAAGAGCCCCGACTAATCCTGGGGGTGCACAGGTCCTCGGCAAGGAGTTTCCCGCAAGTGCACCACAGTTAATTCAGGTTTTATACTGTTAGAATGTTTAGCGGCCTACTTGTTCTAAGTTGTGTAAGATGATATCAAACAACACTAATTTGTTGCAGAATGCATAACTGTCAAACTGTGAATGGTGGGTGTTCCAACATTAACTTTTTAGATAATGCTACTGCTCAATATCTTAAGGAATTCTTTTACAGACAAACAATGAGCAAAACGAAAGATGAATCACCTGCTCATTATGTTCATGAATCTTCCTTTGCTGAAAGTCGGGAGGTATGGTAGTTTTAGGACCAAAATTCACCATATCCAAAGCTCCCACACTCAGAACCAAAGGAATCTTCTTCTCTATTATTGCTTCAAATCGGGAACTATCACATGCCATAACACCTCCAACTACGTAATCTGCAACCTCAGTTGTCGTAATATCCAATACACCCTAAAATAAGATAACAACAAATGGATATTAATCGTGTTCCAGAAAGAGATTATATATTACTTCAGTAATTTTTTGCAGAGACATTAGTAACATGTTTGACAAGCCATTTCAGCGAACAAACTGCAAGTCTCTACCTTCTTCGAAAAGAATTACCTTGGTTCTACCCCTAGTTTGAAATGATCAATTGCAATGAACTAATGAGGCCGCACTTTTATATCATCCAAGACAATGCACAAGGCAAATGAGTGATATTTTCCTTCGCGATTGACTGTAATCCTAGTAAAAGTTTAGAGACCAATAAATCCTATTTTTCATACTCTTTCCTTATAGTTCCTAATTGCCAATAGCATTATAATATATTCAAATTGCACTCTTTCTCAGTTAATTATGAATAAGATGTATGACCAATTGAATAAATGTTAACCATTCAAAGAAATACATGACCGCACAAGAGAATGAATAACCAAAAATGCTTAGCTTCTCACTATTGTTACCATTAGTATCATCACTGCTCTTACTTATATAATTAATCTTTTATTATCATTAAATCAGATGGTATTTTTACATTATAAGATGTCCAATGGTCCAATAGTGGAATAAGGGTTTGAAACAAAATATTATTTATATGATATTAATAGAATTTAGTACTTTTTAGGTTTGTTAGGTAAAAAGGGATTTATTTGTCCGCATAAACTTCAATTTTAGGATTTAAGAGTTCATTATAAGGGAAAATGGGAAATATCAATACCCTTCCCTACTTATATACCACTGAAACCATGAATGGTGATAGGGAAACAGGATTACCTGTATAAAACCTCCTCTAACAAGATCCTCCATGGCCCTGCCCCCGACACCCGTGGCATGGAAAACCAAAGTTTCATATCCTTCTTTGACTAATCTTTCTTTGACAGCATTAACACAAGGAGTTGTAACCCCAAACATAGTTACACCAACTGTAAACTTTTCATTACCGATGCTACACTTTTTTGATCTTTCAAGACTTCCAATCACCATTCCAGCAAATGCTGCACCCCCATTAGACAGAACAACCTTACTAACATTGTTAATCCCACAAATATCTACAACAGAAGGGAACAATACCAAATCTGATGTTCCAATATAAGATTCAGTTTGACCACTGGCAACCGTCGATATTATAACTTTTGGGATCCCAATTGGAATCGACCGGAAGGCAGATGACAGTAAAGATGTTCCTCCACTACCCCCAAGGCCAATAACTCCAGCAAGAATCTGGTCATTATGAGCTTTCCTTAGGAAACTTTCAAGAGCTTTAGTCATGATTGCAATAGCTTGGCCTCTATCATCTGGAAGCTGGACCACAGATTCTCCGCCTGGCACATAGCATGACAGCACATCCTTCCTTGGTACAAAATGAAAATCAGCACAACTATCCGTCTCCTTCGGGCTGGTTGAGACATCAACAACTGTCACTCCTACCTATACAGTACCATGTATAAGCATAAGGTTAATTTTGGTCAAGGCAAGTCAAAACGTCGGACAACAAAATATTCCAATAATAAAAATAACCCAATGCATACTTTTGCACATCACAGTTTCCAGGTTACTTTTATGAACTATAAGGGTTAAATTTTATATACTACCTGTGTAAAGAATTTTTGCAGTCAAGTTCTGAAAAGAGAAGTACATGTAACTGTCTGTGGTAAGTGTGGATTGGTAACTTAAGAAAGGATAATTATTGTGCTAAAACATAAACTACACCGACACATGTAGAAATTATTTTCACACTCATCAGCATGTGTAACTTGAAGACAACAATAACAACAACAACAACCCAGTGAAATCCCACTAACGGGGTCTCGGAAGGGTAATGAGTACGCAGACCTTACCCCTACCCCGAAGGGATAGAGAGGCTGTTTCCGAAAGACCCTCGGCTCAAGAGAACAAAAAGACAAAGGTAAATAATATTAGTATCATCACATAAATCATAAGAAAATCATAAGAAAAATAGGAACAACATGAAATCCGGAAGAAAAATGCAATCGCAAAACTGATAGGTAATAAATAGGTCCTGCACTGAAAATACAGCATAGACACTAGCTATATTAGATAAAAAACCCTACCAGGCTAGTGACTAGTCTCACAAAGGTATTAGTAAGGTAAGACTCAACTACCTCCTAACTTAAAACTTTAATGCTCGATCTCCACAACTTCCTATCAAGTGTCATGTCCTCGAAAATCTGAAGACTTGCCATATCATGTCTGATCACCTCTCCCCAATATTTCTTAGGTCGCCCTCTACCTCTTCTTGCTCCCGACACAACTAGCCGCTCACACCTCCTTACCGGAGCATCTGGGTTTCTCCTCTGAATATGCCCAAACCATCTGAGTCTTGGTTCCCGTATCTTGTCATCAATTGAAGCTACGTGCACCTTTTCCCGAATATCATCATTCCTAATCTTATCCATTCTAGTGTGCCCGAACAACCCTTAACATCCTCATTTCTGCTACTTTCATCTCCTGGATATGTGAGTTCTTAACAAGCCAACACTCAGCCACATACATCATTGCCTGTCTAACCACCGCTTTATACAACTTACCATTGAGAATCGGTGGCACGCTCTTATCACACATGACTCCAGACGCTAACCTCCACTTCATCCATCCTACCCCAATACCATGCATGACATCCTCATCGATCTCCCCTCTTCCCCGGATAATCGACCCAAGGTACTTGAAGGTGCCTCTACTTGGGATAACCTGTGATTCAAGCCTCACATCCATGCCCATTTCCCTCGGCTCAACACTGAACTTACACTCCACGTATTCCGTCTTCGTCTTGCTCGGCTTGAAACCTTTAGACTCAAGAGCATGTCTCCAAGCCTCCAGCTCTCGTTAAGTCCGGCTTGCGACTTATCAATCAGAACTATGTCAGCGAATAGCATACACCATGACACCTCCCCTTGAATATGGTGCGTCAACGTGTTCATCACTAAGGCGAAAAAGAACGGACTGAATGCAGAACCTTGGTGTAACCCCAATACGACCGGAAAATGGTCAGAGTCTCCTCCTACTGTCCCCACCCGAGTTTTAGCCCCATCGCACATGTCCTTAATCGCCATAATGTACGGGACAGGCACACCTTTTGCCTCCAAGCATCTCCAAAGAACTTCTCTAGGAACCTTGTCATACGCTTTCTCTAGGTCAATAAATACCATGTGCAGATCCTTCTTCCTCTCTCTATATAATTCCACCAACCTTCGGACAAGGTGTATAGCTTCTGTAGTGGAACAACCCGACATGAATCCGAATTGGTTTTCGGACATAGACACTGATATCCTCGCCCTCGCTTCAACCACCCTCTCCCACACTTACATGGCATGACTTAGTAATTTAATACCTCTATAGTTGTTACAACTCTGAATATCACCTTTGTTCTTATATAATGGAACTACCATACTCCACCTCCACTCCTCTGGCATCCTCTTTGCCTCAAAAATAACATTAAACAACCCAGTCAACCACTCCAAACCTGCTCTCCCCACACCCTTCCGAAATTCCACCGGAATCTCGTCTGGCCTAGTTGCTCTACCCCTACTCATCTTACGCATAGCTCCTACAACCTCCTCAACCTTGATACACCCACAGTGCCCAAAGTTACGGTGAATCTCGGATTGTTCCAATTTGCCTAGCACAATATCCCGTCCCCTTCTTCGTTCAGGCGTTTATAAAAGTAAGTGTGCCATCTTATCTTAATTTGCGCATCTTCCATCAATACTCTACCATCCCCATCCTTGATGCATCTCACTTGATTCAAAACCCTAGCCTTCCTCTCTCTCAACTTGGCCAGCCAGAATAACTTCTTCTTCCTGCCTTTTTTCCCAGTTCCTCGTACATACGACCATAAGCCGCAGTCTTAGCCTCCGTAACCGCCCTTTTTGCTTCCTTCCTAGCTACCCTATACATCTCCACGCACGCTCGCCTATGCTCCCCACTAACTTCAGGTACGCCGCCTTCTTCGCTTCCACTTTATCTTGGACCACTTCATTCCTCCACCAGCCTCCTCTGTGCCCACCAGAGACGCCCGTCGAGACCCCTAACAACTGTCTCGCAGCCTTCCTTATGCATTCGGATGTCGCTAACCACATAGTGCTCGCATCACCACTACTCTTCCAAGCTCCCATAGCCGACAACCGCCCCTCCAACTCCTGGGATTTATCCCTAGTTAAGGCTCCCCACCCGATTATTAGTCTTCCTCGAGCAGACCTCTTCCTCCTCTTGAACATCATACCATGTCCATCACCAATAGTCCATGCTTTATCATGAGTATCTTACCCGGAATCACCTTGCAATCCTTGCACAACCCTCTGTCACATGTCACACCTCCTGAGGAGCAGATAGTCAATCTGGGTCTTCGCCACCGCAGTTTGAAAAGTAGCCAAATGCGCCTCTCTCTTCGGAAAGCTAGAGTTCACAATCACCAACCCAAAAGCCTTAGCGAAGTCTAAAAGAGAGGTACCTCCTCCGTTCCTCTCCCCAAAACCGAATTCTCCATGTGCCTCGTCATAACCACCTACGATCGACCCAATATGACCGTTGAAATCCCCTCATATGAATAGCTTCTCAGCAGGCGGAACGTGGCGCACAATCTCATCTAGCCCCTCCCAAAAGCATCGTTTAGTCTCCTCATCTAGGCCCGCATGCAGCGCATAGGCGCTAACGATGTTTAGGGTGAACTCTCCAACCACCAACTTAATACTCATTAATCTATCTCTCACTCGTCTAACCTCAACCACAAACTCTCTAAGTTCTCCATCCTCCAAGATACCCACCTCATTCTTACCTCTTTGGACTCCTAAGTACCAAAGCTTATACCCGCTCGCGTCCTTCACCCTCGACCCTACCCACCTTGTCTCCCGAACACACGTTATATTGACCCTCCTCTTCCGGAGGATCTTTGCTAATTCTATAGACTTACCCATCAATGTACCTACATTCCATGACCCAATTCTCAACCTATAGACACCCTTGTTCCCTTTACCTCCTTTGGCTCCCGACCCACCCCCTAACCCCTGCCCTCCCTCCTGCCCCACCCCCCGCTCCCCTCGAGGACATGACCTCACTTGATCATCCCAGACCACAGCCATAATAACTACGGCATACTGAGGGGAATCGCTACACATACAAGGCAATACACCAAAATAGAAGAGGGTAAGTTGCAAACTATAGGCACACTAATATGGTGGATATACTAATGCGAACTAAGATGGTAGTAATTTAACTAACACAACAAAGCGAAACAGGAAAACGGGAGGTACTAAATCCCGCGAGCAGAACCTTGTAATTGTCTTGGTATATACGACGATGTTGCAGCCACCTAGCACGTTTCCGTCCAACTCCTGCCACCCCTTGCTCACTCTCGCTCGGGTTATTCTTTAATGTTTGCACACGCACGTCTTGTTTGCTGCTACCAACCACAAGTCCTAACCTGCTGGGGTGGGTGTTCGACTGCATGGGGCGGGTGTCACCGGCATGGGGTGTATGATCTAGTTTTTGACCGTGGGGGATGGGATGTCTTAGAAAGCTTTATACTATCAATGAATTTTAACACATTGTTTGGATGGTTGTTACATATTGTAGTGTATTATATTGTTACTTTAAATACAATATTTGTTTTAACTGTTACTTAAATTTTAATTTATCGTATCGTTAAATATGTCATCATGTAACGGCGAAAAGTGCCACTTTACGTAACGATCGATTTGGTGTACTCGTGTCGTTTCCTTGTCTTTTTTTCTCACCTTGCCTTTTATTATTAGTAAATAATCTCTTTACCCTACCTTTTTGTATAATAATTCAACCCTGTACCATAATTTTTCTTTGTAATACTACAAGTTTATGCTTCATATTAGTGGTACGTGACAAAACTATACATATCCAAACATTGTATTCAACAAATGATACAGCACAATATAATACAATACGATACGATACATTATGTAACGATATGTAACAACTATCCAAACAAGTTGTTAAGGTGTGATAGCAAGTTAGTTACCATTTTTAACATATTATCATTTAATACTTATCAAGAGATTTTGCCATAGTTATCAGGAGATTTTGTCTGTGTAAATATTTTTATACACAGACACAAACTAACCCTTAATCTCAAGGCGAACGCCGAAGGATCTTAAACATCTCATTTATCAGATACGCTTGATCATTTAGTAGTAGTCTAGTAGATACGAAGGTACGAATTCAACTACATGACAAAAGTTTACTAGCAAATAGCATTTTGAAATAACATTCAATAATGCAACGAACCTTGAAAGAAGAATTAGTGGAGAAGCATTTAAGACTGGATCGAACTGAATCGGCAAGGAAATGGAGCTCGTCGAGCTTAGTATCAGCTGTTCCAATACAGTAAACTTGTAGAGAATTTCTCTCTGTAGTTACCATTTCTTCAACCAATTGCTGTAATTCGAGTTACAATTGAGATTTTGAAGTCAATTTCGGTAATTTATCTCTCTGAGTATGGTGAAAGAGCAGATTCCGGAGTTGTTAACTTTCGACGATGAAAGATCATCTGGCAGCAGCTGGGAGTGCTGAGCGTTGTTGTTGGGGGGTATATTTGGAATTTAAAGCAAGAAACACAATCTGTTTGAGGATCTATTTTGGACCTATATTGTATTATATTATATTAAAAATAGATTACTTTGCAATCTATTTATATTATATTAAAAGGAGACTAATTTGAAATATTGTTAAATCCAATATCAAGTTAAAATGAAGTTACTTCAGTTTTAAAATAACATAAATAATTTAGATTATAAATTAAAAAAATGTTTTAATAAAAGTAGTAAGATTTTATGTAAATTGAATTTTATTCTTTAATTAATCAAAGCAAATTATTTTAACATTTAAACTAAAAAATGTTTTCTTTTTGAGAATATGTTGGACGTACACAAAGAGGGATGCAACTTTTATTAAGTAAACAAATAGATATATGTATAATTCAGTTATGATATGTATTCCCTTTTTAGAAGGAATCAATTAAAATTTTATTTTATATCTTACATATTAATTTTAAGTTGAAATAATGTTACATTTAGTACAAGCTTTGTATCTGACCTTATTTGCGAACAATATACATTATATAGGTATTATATACATTATTTATAGGTATCTTTAATTAAATTTTATGTATAATTCAGTTATGGCAAGTATTCTTTTCTAATAAAGAAAAAATTAAATAAATATTTTTTATTTATAAGTCTTGGTATCTTTAATTAAATTTTGTGTATAATAGTATTTTGGTAGTAAGTGTTTGCTGAAAGAACCAGCCCCAAGAGAGCTGCGAGATAGGTGGATTTGATCCATGAGCGAGATTCTACACTTATTTAGAATTACAATCTCATTTTAGTACTTATCAAGTCGACTTGAGAAAAATTTCTTTCAATTCTCTATTATCTTTAATTAGATATCGAGCTTTCAAGAAATCAGTTCTCAGTATGATCGCATGAAAATTGGAATATTTGATGTGTATTCTTCTTTAAAATTACTCACGACCCAAACCTGGTCGTGATGACGCCCAACCCTAAAGCTAGGCAAGCCTGACCAACAGTCGTTCCCAAATCAACCGTAAACCTCAAAACCGATAATTTACAAAAAATATAATAGGTTTAGAATAATAACTCAATATTCATATAATAATAATAATAATAATGAGAAATATGAAGTCTGATAAAACCATCCCAAAAGATTTGGGGTCACAAGTCTAGAGCCTCTAAACAAAATTATAACAATATCTGAACGAAAATATCCAAGTCTGGAAATACATATATAAATAAAACTGAAATAGGAAGAGTAGTCAGGTCTTGCAAACGTCAAGCAGCTACCTCAATAACTCTGATAAGCTTTGAAAACAAAGACTGCTCAGCTAAGTCTCCGGCGTACCTGAATATGCACACAAAGTGTAGGGAGCAGGGATGAGTAGGGATGAGTACTTAGTAACAGTTTCAATTTATTTTCCCAATTTCCAATTCATTGAAAAAAAATACTTTAGTTATTTAAATTAACATTTCATAATATTGAATAAACACAAGACTGAGATCAATAATTTTTTAAATCACGCTATCACAATGATAATCATCCTCTGAGGATGCTACAGATAGGCACAAGGCCCCAAACATGGCAATAAGCCCAAATATATTCAACAAAGTGTGTATCAATCGCAAATATAGCATTATTTTTGTTTGAAATGGACCAATTCACAATCCCTAGTCATAAATAATCCCGCACCTGCCATGGGGTGTGAGTCACGCCCTAAATAGCGTCACAATGTGATAAGCCGGGGTTTCAAACCCTCAGGCCATCATATATACCAACTACACCTCTAACCAACCGTAAACTGGTCTGCAATGCCTTTTAATTTCGTATCGACCTCCTCGCGTGTGGAATCTTGTAAAAACCATAGCGAATACATATATATGGGTCAAAGAAACATAACCCAATCAAAAATACTCAAAAAATATTAAAATTCACGAAGTTGGTAAAACCCGAGCCCCAGTAATGCTTCTCAAAAAGTTTTGAAAATTATACCAACAGATCCTCATCTCACCACGAGTCCGTACATATAAAGTTCATCAAAATCGGAGTCCGTTTGACCCCTCAAATTCCAACTTTACACCTTCTTAGGTTTCAAGCCCTAACCTCCATTTTTACCCCTTAAATCTTTGAGTGTTTAATCTATATTTTTACATCATAACAACATAATCCGAGCCCAAGAACTCTTACCTGATGAAATCCCACGAATTCTCTCTTAAAAATCGCCTCAGAAGCTTCTTCCCGTTCTAAAATTGGAAGAAAACTCGACCTGCTCATTATAGGTATACTGTTTATGCGTTTTACTACTCCCAATGGATTCCTTGTGAAATTCTAATTAATTTAGGCTTTTGAATCACTCAATTTGACCTTATAATGAAGGAGATATATAGGTTTTAAGATTTGTAAATAGTTCAGGTTTTTAATACGCCGCCATGGGCAATTTTGTCATTAACCTGAAAATCTGGACAACGTTAGTAAAATGGTATAAAATCCTCATACGATGTCCAAATTTGATATTTTTTTTGCTACGGGTCCATAATATGATACATATCTAATGCTTCATTCAAAACAGTAATACGAGTTCATTTGTTCTTTCAAATCCTAAAAATTCTTTTTCAATAACAAAGCCCTAGTTCTTTTAAAAATTCCGAAACAGGCATTTGATCTAAAATCCGACCTAAACACCTCTAAATGACCTGAAACTTTGCACACATATCAAAAATCACATATCGAAGCTGCAGCACCTCTCGTAATTCCATTCCGATCCTCGGATCAAAATCTCACCTATCAACCGGAATTCGACAAAATCCAACCTTAGTCAATTCAAGCCTAATTCTACACCGGACTTCCAAATTCAACTCCTATTGCGCTCCTAGGTCACAAATTATCTCCCGAAACTAGTCGAATCATCGAAAATCCATTCCGCTTCTAACTCGTAAGTCAACATTCGGTTGACTTTTCCAAACTAACTTTCTTATAAAGAGACGTATTGTCTCATTTCTACCCGAACTCTATTCGAATTACTTCAAATTCTCCAAACACATATAATGAAACCTATAGAAGCATAAAACGGGCAAAACGAAGCGGTAACTCCTGCGATGACTTGTCGGGTCGTTACATCCTTCCCAATTTAAACAAACGCTCGTCCTCGAGCGTATCGAGAGTTGTTCTAGAAGCCAACGAGTAGCTGAATGATCTTACCAATTATATACCAGGGGTGATCCCTCGTCACCTTATCTCGCATAGACTCGATAACACTATATAGCTGAACTTCAACAGTCCATTTAAACCATAACCATAGAACCACGTTGCACTTTTCGAAATTCATACACAAGATTAGTAATTCACATCTATACTCAGGATAAGCCCGAACCAACTGTAATAACCCATACCTGCATCCTCAGGTGAAAACATATGATATACTGCCTAAACCAAACACTCGAAACCATAACTTCTATTCACAACAGTTGTCCCCAACAACCAATTACCGGTAGAGAACCTCTTATTAGCTAGAGCCTTATTCCAACACTTTAATCTACTACCAATGATGAATGAAACACGTTGTAATTCGTAATCGTCTCTTAGACCAACCATTCATGAAATCACTTCCCTTGACTGATATCACAACAGATTTCCGGGTCAAACCTCGATATTATCTTCCTAACAAGCTGAGATCAAATCTGTCTGTATCCATTAATGAACCCAACGGTCACCTCGAATCCAATACCACTCTGATGATATGATACCTCAATACAAGTCTAAACCACATCTTGTATAATACACGCACCACTAAGAAATGATCTGAACACACTCAAATCATAACAAATGACTCAATCGAAAGTGTTGTACCTCAAGCTCATCAATGCCATTACAATATAAGACTAAGACCCCATCTCACATCATAGAAATAGAATGCTTGTATCTACTCCGAAAGGTCATAACTCCCGTAGCCTCGCTACAATGCGCGATCCTATCCCAACACCATTACACCTGAAGCACCTCAAGTATCCATGATCAAAATTGACAGCCGTGCACATTTGATGTCTGAAACCAACGCAATCCATTACACCCACGGTGAAACAGATAACACACAACATGCAACCCAATAAACCATAACCAATGCTCCATAAACCAAGCAACACTCAATTACTCTTCCCGCTCGACTTCCTCTATGAATTCTCAATAGAACCGCACCACATGTGCCCATAACTAACAAATCACAATGTCCCACAACATCGAAAAACAACTCATAGCTTCCCTCATATCGCTAACAAGCTCAATAACGATAGACTCAACATATTCTTCAACAATACCACTCAGTGTCAACCAAACTAACTCAAGCTAAATGCGTAGCCATATCGTCCTGCCAACGAACTTAGTACCAAGAAGCTTGAAACTGTTTCTTCCACTACTATAACTCCTGCCGAAGCCGTACGATACAGCGCCTGGCCCCAAATCAATACCAAAATCCAAAATCTCGCCTGGCGATATATCTGGCCACAAGAAATGCATCCGAAAAGTCCTTCAATAACAGAACATGATCGATGATAGCAACCGCTACACTCACATCTATCACAAATGCCCAATTAATAAAGTACTTCTTCCCATCTGTCCGCTATTTCTTTGAAATATAAATCATTCTGATAAAACATATTCTAACGCACTTCACCACTTAACCCGTAGCATTTCTGGCGTAGCCCCTAATGCAATAGTTCAAAATCACCCAACACTAAGACAACCAGTCATAAACGGAGTAATCCTCCATAGTTCACAACCCAATAGGACAAGTGCCCTCCATGCATGAATTCCTCAACTTAACGATACTATCACAACCTTCATACTTGGTTTACATCGTTAATCAGTCAAGTGACTGTATGCCACACTTATTTAATCTTCTAGTGGGACACTCTCCTACAACCTACCCCAACAATATTTGGGGCGTACTTCCAGACAACCAGTAGCACTAACGCTGAAGAGCGATCAAGAATCAATAGCCAGGACGCAACACCGCACTCATGTGATGCTAAAGACAATACCAATTTATCTTAACCATCGAAACTTCTTTCCTGCTCGTCCAATCTCTTGACGTCTTGTCAAAAATTTCCTTCACTCGTGTCATTCATGTCCCAATTTCCTCAACCAGAACTGATTTACCAGCATGTGTCAAATCAAAAACAACATAGTACATAATTGTACAATCAGCTAATCAACAACAACCTCCCCAACTTAGCTCGAAGCCATATATCACAACTCACTATACTCATAACGTGTATGCTCCATAGCTGTCGTAATCCCATAGTGAGATTAAACTCACTCTTTCATAAGCTTGTGGAAACACAAATCATCTGGAATTTTAACTCTTCTATATTTTCTTGCATTCACTCATGTAACAGTTAGGCCTACTCTCTAGGAGTCCAAATTTTTACGAAGTAAAAAATTTTCAAATATTTTGGCAGAGTTTCCTTTGTAATTGGGCCTATCCACTTGCCAGAGAATCAGCAAAACCATCATAACAACACGGCTACAACTTGACAAAACATCACAATGTATATCAACAACATTAATCTCAATACTACTTGTATTATATTATCAAAATTGATACATGGGCGTCCGTTGAACCTATTCGAATCATGCATAGAAAATACCTTCCACCGACATACACATAATACATCCAATTTAGTCTTCCTGAGTCTAAACTCATACCGCCGCAAGTATTGCACTTAAATTCCAACTAGGAGATACGAATATATTATCCACGCACCCATAACACGAGGCAACACATCCAACCACAAGAGAAATCAACACTTAATGGTCCATCTATCATCTAGCAGTCCTTCTTCGACACTGCCAAGTCATATAGACACAAAACACATCACCAATATACTCGTCACATAGCTATCTAGCTGACATTCCCACAATTAGGGACAATACTGAACATATAAGTTCATAATACCAGCCCGCAAAATCAGCACCTCGGTGCTCAAGCCATAGGCGAAGATTCAGCCTCAAGTCCTCCTGGTTGGACCAACATAAACTCACGGAGATTACATCTCGCCCCTAGATCGAGGAATCACCATCCATCAAGGCAAATATATTACTGAGTGCTCGCGTGCGCATACAGACGTGTGGAAGGAATTTCAAGAGTTATTTCTCAAGCTGAATCAAATACACACGATAAGAATTCCAAGAAAGTGAAGTGTTTCCTAAAGGTTCTATAGCCTCTCGAGGATAGATACATACGTCTACGTACTGATCCACGAGAGCCTACTAAACCGGCTCATGACTCGCGAGGCCTAGTAACCTAGGATCTGATACCAACTTGTCACGACCCAAACCCGGTCGATGGCATCCAACCCTAAAGCTAGGCAAGTCTGACCAACAGTCGTTCCCAAATTAACCTTAAACCTTAAAATCGATAATTTAAAGAGAATATAATAGGTTTAGAATAATAATCCAATATTCATAGAATAATAATAATGAGAAATACGAAGCCTGATAAAACTCTCCCAAAAGATCTGGGGTCACGAGTCTAGAGCCTCTAAATAAAACTATAACAATATCTGAACGAAAATATCCAAGTCTGGAAATGTATATATAAATAAAATTGAAATAGGAAGAGTAGTCAGGTCCTGCGAACGTCAAGCAGCTACCTCAACAACTCTGATAAGCTCTGGAAACAAAGACTACTTAGCTAAGTCTTCGGTGTACCTGAATCTGCACACAAAGTGCAGGGAGTAGAGGTGAGTACTAAGTACTCAGTGAGTAATAAGTATATAAAATGTCTGAAGATAAAAAATCCACGAAATACCACAAAGTAAAGCTAAAACTAACAGTCCGACCTCTTACTACGAACTAACAACAAACAACTTCAAATATAACAGTCAAGTATAATGTAAAAATGCAATGCAAATGCACATGAACACTTTGTGGCGAACATCCCAATCTATATAACGTCCACAATACGCATATGAGTCACATATTAGTTTCAATTTATTTTTTTCAATTTCCAATTCATTGAAAAGAATATACTTTAGTTATTTACTTCAGGAAAAGTGACTTAGCATTTCATAATATTGATTAAACACAGGACTGAGATCAATGATTTTTCAAATCATGCTATCACAATGATAATCATCCTATGAGGATGCTACAGATCGGCACAAGGCCCCAAACATGGCAATAAGCCTAGATATATTCAAGACAGGGTGCGTATCAATCGCCAATATAGCATTATTCTTGTTCGGGATGGACCAAGTCATAATCTCCAGTCATAAACAATCCCGCACCTGCCATGGAGTGCGAGTCACGCCCTAAATAGAATCACAATGTGATAAGCTGGGGTTTCAAACCCTCAGGCCATCATATATACCAACTACTCACCTCTAACCGGCCGTAGACTAGTCCGCAATGCCTTTTTCTTTTGCATTGACCTCCTCGTGAGTCGAATCTAGTCAAAACCACAGCGAATACATAAATGTGGATCAAAGAAACATAACCAATCAAAAATACTCAAAAAGTACTAAAATTCACGAAGTTGGAAAAACCCGAGCCCGGGCCTGTTTCTCGAAAATTTTTGAAAATCATACCAACGTATTTCTCGTCCCGCCACGAGTCCGTATATATAAATTTAATCAAAATAGGAGTCCGTTTGACCCCTCAAATTCCAACTTTACACATTCTTAGGTTTCAAGCCATAACCTCCAATTTTACCCCTTAAATCTTTGTTTTTTAGTGTTTAATCAATGTTTTTACATCATAACAACATAATCCGAGTCTAATAACTCTTACCTAATGAAATCCCACAAATTCTCTCTTAAACATCGCCTCAGAAACTTCTTCTCGTTCCAAAATTGGAAGAAAACTCGACCTGCTCATTATAGGTATATTGTTCACGCGTTTTACTACTCCCAATGGATTCCTTGTGAAATTATAATGAATTTAGGCTTTTTAATAACTCAATTTGACCTTATAATGAAGGAGATATGTAGGTTTTATGATTTGAAAATAGTGAAGGTTTTTAATACGCCGTTAGGGGCAATTTCGTCATTAACTTGAAAATCTTGGCAACCTTAGTAAAATGGCCGTAAAATTCTCATGTGATGTCCAAATGCGATGATTCTTTTTGATACGGGTCCGTAATTACGATACGGATCTAATGCTTCATTTAAAATAGTAATCAGAGCTCATTTGTTCTTTCAATTCTTAAAAAAAAATTTCAAAAACAAAGCTCTAGTTCTTCTAAAACTTCCGAAATACGCATTTGATCTAAAACCTGATTTAAACACCTCTGAATGACCTGAAACTTTGCACACACATCATAAATCACATATCGAAGTTACAACGACTCTCATAATTCCATTCTAACCTTCGGATCAAAATCTCACCTATCAATCGGAATTCGCCAAAATCCAATCTTAGACAATTCAAGCCTAATTCTACATCGGACCTCCAAATTCAACTCCGATTGCGCTCCTAAGTCTAAAATCATCCCCCGAAACTAGTCGAATCATCGAAAATCCATTCCGATCCTTCTAACTCATAAGTCAATATTCAGTTGACTTTTCCAAACTAACCTTCTCATAAAGAAACTTATTGTCTCATTTCTACCCAAACTCTATTTGAATTACTTCAAATTCTTCAAACACATATAATGAAACCTATAGAAGTACAAAATAGGAAAAACTGGGCGGTAACTCCCGTGACGACGGGTCGGATCGTTACAATTGTTAAGTTATTCAAGTTGTGATCTTTTGATAAGTGCACGTATCACTTCTAGGTGTAACTAAATATGAGAAATTGAAGTATCATCACAAAAACAAAATGAAAAGTAGAGAGGTTTTGCTTTCAAATTTAGATATTTAAATTGTTAATGAGAAATATTATAATTTATTTATCAATAAATCGTTACGATATATGTTTTTCTTCTGTTCTAGTGTTGATCATGATTGGTAATACGGAAAAAGGGCCAAAAATACCCCTATAGTATGTTAAATGGTTTATAAAAGCCCCTCGTCCATCTATCCATCTGAATAAGTACACCACGTTATTTATAGTATCTAATATACCCCACGACTAACGGAAATCCAGCTGGGCATATCATTAAATGATGTGTCAATGTCTCATTTGTCCACGCTGACCAGTGAGGCTCACCTTTTGTTTGGGGTTAATTTTTACCCATTAAACAGACCCGACCCATTTCATTTAACTATGGGTCGGTATTCTAAACCTAAACCCACGACAAATGCCCTCATTTCTCTTTCCCATTTCTCTCTCTAAAACATCAATGGCGATTGTAGATTTTTGTTAGGGTTCTTCATCTGGTCCGACTTGGTGAGCTCAAAACAAGAAAACGCTAAATTTCCAGCTATATCTTGTCTTATTATTCGATTAAGGTAAGTATTTACTACTTAAAATTATAAAATTGTAGGGTTGGGGAATATTTGGGAACTGATGTCTGGTGCATGTGAAGTTATTATGTTTTCTGAGTTATTATATGTACCTCTTTAGCATTTTATTATGTTTTCTGGTTTGTCCTTGTCAAATTGGTCCTACTTATTAAAGCTATTATTTTTGTCGTTTTTTATATTTAATTGATGGTGGGGTTTCATGTCTTTGTATTTTTACTGTCGCTTTGTATTAAAATGTTGATGTGGTCCCATTTTGCCCTTTCTTTTTGTTGTTGCATGTGCTTTTAGCAGAAAAATGGTGGATAAAGTGAACTTATACTTTAATTATGGGGGTTTGTGGGTATTGGAACCTACGTTGTCTTATACTAAGAGAGACGTGCATGTGTTAAGTGACTATGAAGTAGACCATCTCTCTTATATTGATTTGTGTAAAGAATACACTGAAGTATTAGGATATGTTGAGGTACAACAACTGATATTTCTTGACCCTTCTGGGAGGTATTTTTTGTTAGATAGGGATGAAGGAATTAGGAAGATTCAAACCTTAATTAATGATGGTTTCAGTAATGTATAATTATTTGGGGTTGACATGTTGGATGATATTGTTAATGTTCTTGTATTTACCCCAATTGGAGGACCAGTAGATACTATACCTATTGTTGCTGCTTTTGATTGTGATAGTACTGAAGATGATGAAGACATTAAAAGTGTAGATAGTGATTATGATAGTGATATCCCAGGTTTATTTGAAAGGCAAAAGAAGTATGAGGTAACTGACAACCTTGATAGGTATAAAACATTGGAAAAGGGTATGACTTTCAAAAATCTTGCTGAAGCTAAGGAGGTTATTTGTTATTATGCTGTGTCTAATAAGAGGGGCCTTAAGGTAGATAAGAGTGATACCAAAAGACTTAGATACAAGTGTCAGGTAGGGTGTCCTTTTAAATGTCTTATTTCTAAGGATGGTAAAGATCAAGGGATAAAGATAAAAACTTGGAGGGATGAACATAATTGTAGTGAAGTGTTTGAGAACAGAAGAGTTACTCCTGCTGCTTTAGCACATTATTTTAAGACAAAGATTCAAAATAATCTTAAGTTTAAAATTAAAGAAATGAAGAGTGATTTAGAGGATAGATTTAGTTTGAATGTGAGTGCCTCAAAGTTAAAAAGGGTAAAAAGAATGGTTCTAGAGAAATTGGAGGGTTCCTACTCTGATGAGTACAACAAATTGGAGGCATGTGCTCAAGAGTTGAGAGAAACAAACCCTGGCACTGATGTGGTGATACAGATATCCAAGGATGCAATGGAGGGAGGTAAGAGAAGATTTTCGAGGATGTATGTTTGTTTCCAATCCTTGAAGAGTGGATTTAAAGTAGGGTTGAGACCTTTTATAGGTCTAGATGGAACATTTTTAAAAGGCAAATGCTAAGGGATGTTGTTAGTAGCTTGTTCTCAAGATTTTTGTAAGCATTTTTATCCACTAGCTTGGGCTATAGTGGATAAGGAAACCAAGACAACCTGGCAGTGGTTCATGGAGAACTTGAAGGCTTTTTTGGACTTGAAAGATGGTGAAGGGTACACATTCATGTCAGATATGCAGAATGTATGTATTCTTATGCAGATTTTCACATTCAACAGTATTTTACTTTTAGCTTCTTTTGTTAATGTGATGTTTGTTTGTGTAGGGTTTGTTAGATGCTGTTAGGAATGTTTGTCCACTGTCATATCACAGATATTGTGCAAGGCATATTGAAGAAAATTGGAGTAAAAAATGGAATTCTGATGAGATGAAAAAGTTAATGTGGTGGTGTTATTGGAGCACATATGAGGAGGAATTTAAGGACATGTTGAAACAGCTAGGTGAAGTTTCTGAGGATGCTGTCATGGACTTGCTGAACTATCCTCTAGTAAGTTGGTGTAGAGCTTACTTTGATACACAATGCAAAAATCCAATGGTGGACAACAACTTTACAGAGTCCTTCAACTCTTGGATTCTTGAAGCTAGACATAAGCCAATAGTGAAGATGCTCGAAGAAATAAGAGTGAAGGTGATTAACTACTTGTTTACTTGTTCATTAACTATTTGTTTACTTGTTCATTAACTGTCCATTAACACTGGTAGCTCACACTGTCCACTAACTTGTTCATTAACTGTTCATTAAC
>JASVEL010007781.1:0-135229 GCA_032618575.1 Nicotiana noctiflora
TACACTGCAGGACGTAGAGATATTATATGGCCTACCTGCCGAAGGCTTGCCTATTTTACTCCCGCAGCCATGAGGCATTATCCCCGGCAGGCATATTGGGATTTACTGCACATGCTCACTGGTTTCATGCCGGAGGACCAGGATCAAGGGTTTGGGGTCTGTAGCATACAGTTAGTCCCCATTAGAGACCGTCTGATGCAGCTGCACGATACTATCATCGCCGAGTCAGAGGAGGTGGATGTGCAGCGATATACGAGGCTGTTGTTGCTCCTTTTATTTGGGGGAGGGGGGTCTTATTCCCGAACACTTCAGGGAACATAGTCAGCCTCTGGTTTCTCCATAATATTACCCGGTTCGAGGATACAGCCACATACAGCTGGGGTGATACTGTCCTCTTATTTTTGTACAGGCAGATGTGCCGGGCTTCCATGGGCACACAGAGAGATGTTTGTGGCTTCCTGCCGCTTCTACTAGTGACAACATATTCAACGAATATTTTCGTTTGTTAAAATTCTACCTAGTTATAGTTTATCCGACACTATACATCAACGTTTTATGTTAGGTTTGGGTCTGGGAGCGAGTACTGCAGCTTCGGCCACCTATACAACAGCTACCGCCTAATGTAGCCATTCCGGATCTCCCTCTAGCTTGTAGGTGGGTTATGCGCCGCAGAGTTGCGCGAGAGTATGATGCCCATCATAATCTCTCCCATACTAGAGATGTGTTGGATTTGCTAGAGGAGTCCCAGGTGAAAATCTTACTATACGTACCAGTTATTATTAATTTAGTGTTGCACATACTAACGGTTTGTGTTGTTATTTTATAGTTCATCCGGACTCCGTATAGTAAGGAGGTGATAGCTACCCTGCTAGCGTATTGTACATTTGGCCGACATATTTGGAGGGCTTTTGTCCCTCACACATGCCTCAATATTGTGGAGCATCATGCCTCAGAGCGGGTTTTTCGTCAGTTTGGTCTGCCGCAGCCTATACCCACTGCGTCTGCATGACATCCTTTACATTATGAGAGGGATGATAGGTCCATGGTGGACAACACATTTACTGACTGGCTTCACGCTCAACTGGCTATTTGGGACAGGCAAGGTGACTTGACCCCACCTCCGCAACACTTCCCTATTGATGGTTGTGAGCACGTGATTTTTGCACTAAGCAAATAAATTCCAAAATTTTAATAAATAATATTTTTGAGTGCAATTGCATGATTTGTTTGATATTGGATACATTTTGTGTGTTTGAATAATATAAAAAATTAGAAAAAAAAAAAAAGAAATACCTGCATTTTTAATTAATTAGTTTTAAAAGAAAAGAAAATCAACAAAAAATAGTGTTAATAGCGGAAAATATAGAAAAATAGCAGAAAATTACCAAAAAATGTTAAAAAATTAGTAAAGGTAGGAAATTAATTAATTTAGGTAATATAAAAAGAAAAAAATGAAAATACAAAAAGAAATTATCTGAAAATAATTAAAATATCAAAAATACTAAAATACAATAAAATTGGGCCAATTGAAGTCTGAAACAATGGCCCAAATACACAGCCCAAAGGGGTCCGGTCCAGTACATTGGGTAACGGTGATCTTAACCGTTCATTTTCTCAAATCTAACGGCTGAGAGAATTAAGGGATTATTAATTAGTTAATTGATTTTTGAGATTTGATCTCACCCGTCCAGGCCAATTGATCTAACGGAAGAGGCCACTGGTCTCATTTAAAACGAGACAATGTCGTTTGGTTAAGGCAAACCTTGACCATTGATCATCAATGATCCAACGGCCAAGATCACCTCAACATCCACGAGTATATAAGGCTCATGTCTCGTTGGAGACCGGCCATTTGCAATACCCCCAAACCCTAGCCGCCCTATTCTCTCCCCCCTCCTTCATCTTCTTCGTCTCTGCAACCTCAACCGGCCATGGAGACTGCCGCCTCCCATGGTGGTCTCCGGCCACCCCTTTCTTCCTATTCTTCTCTCATCATCTTCCTCACCACAAACCATAACCAAAAACCCATGAAACCCCAATAACCCCTCCCTTTCTTGAAACTCCGGTCATCAGAGTTCATCTCTGGTGACCCAAACAACGAGAACCCACCCCAAACTAACACCATAGAACCCTCACCTCCCGATCTACCTCCCTACCTAAGCCGTTTCCCTCGAATCTCCCTCATTCGTCTCGAATCTTCGAGAATAGGTCGCCGGAAACCTAACTTCGGCGACTTTAAATAAACCTCCACCCAAAAATCCCACCTTTTCCCTCTTCTGAACACCCCCCTTCTAACCAAAACCCTAAAAGACTTCGTCTTGAAGTCTAACAAGAAAACCAGAAAAAAAAAAGAAATAAAAAAATAAGAAAAAGAAAAGAAATCTCAAAAAAAGAAGAAAAATGACAAAGGGGAGAATAGGAAGCTCAAGGGACCGGCCCTGCTAAGCTAAGTCCCCCCTCTTTGTTTTGTTTTATGTTTTGTTAGATCCTGTTTGTCTGGATTTTCTTTTGTTTTAATCTTTGTTTGTTTCTCTGATTTAAAGATCTGTTCTTGATATCACTATTCTTCTTCATCTTCTGTTTATATTAGGGTTTTTTATTTGTTGGTTTTCAATATCTTTGTTGTTCTTCCTATTTGTTAACTTACATGTTTAGTTTTGGGTTTGCTCTTGGAAATCTAGTTTAGCTGTCGCAATTTTCTTCTTCATCTTTGGTGTGTTTTAATATCTCTTCTGTTTTTCTTGTCTATGTTAAACTGCATGTTTAGTTTTGGTTCTAGTTTAGCCGTTTGATTCTCATTCTTCTTCATCTCCTGTTTATACTAGGGATTTTGCTTTGATGTTGGTTTACAATATCTCTTCTATTCTTTTATCTGCTAAATGGCATGCTTAAGATTGGGGTTTGATCTTTTAAAATCTGATTCAGTGATTCTGCTTCTATTTTCTGTCATTTCGTATGATAGATCTAGGGATTTTTCTTCAATTATTTTTCTTGTCTTTCCTATTCTTCATCTTCACCTTCTCTATCATCCGCATGTGTTAGATCAGGGTTAGTCTTTGGAAAGTTTAGATCTAGTGGTTCTGATTATCATCATTTTGTTTACTCTGTTAGAGCCATGTTATGTCTGGGTAGACCATGTCTCAATTCTTCACTGCTTTGTTGGATTTGGTCCTTATGTGTCTATATCAAGGAATTTTAAGTGTGTTTTGGGTCTTTCAGTTAGTCATTCAACATAAAATGGTTGTAACTAAGCCTGCTTGATGCTTAATTGACACTTTGCTATTGAGACTAAGTCTGTAAATCTAATTGATTGAGATTCAACATTATCCAACTTTTTCTCTGAGTTTTGATTAGTTGATAAACAAGTTTGGTTTCATTTTGGCTATGTGTGCAATTATCTGTTGAAATAGCTAAGTTTGTAATGATTTTATGTTAGTATGAGAATTGTTAATGCCTATCAGGCTTTGGGGATTTGGTTATAGCTGCAGTAGTACTAGGATTCACAAGTGGTTAATTCTGCAAACACATAGTAAGATAGGGTTAAAATTGAAAATCACAAAAAATAGGCTATAAGTAAATAAATGACCAAGAATGGTCAAATCTGCAATTGACCTACTCTGCTAGGTCTTTCACACACTGGCCAAAAATTAAATAGTCTAGTTGTGTAATAATGGGGTTTAAGTCTGAAAACTCAGACTTACCAAGGCTTAAGTTGAGCCCTGATCACAGGTGGCTAGGCCTGCAAAGGTCTTAGCCAAGCCTGTGTTCAGTAATGGGCTTCAATTGCAAAACCCAAGCCTAAACTTGAGACTGGCCAAATCTTAAATAGTTCAAATAGAACAATAAAGCATGCTAGTCCTGTAATTAGCTTAAAAATGAAATAAAGTTCTTAATTAACAGAAAATGAAGCAAAAATGGTAAGAATTGAAATAATTCCTTAAGTCAAAATTGGCCAATCCTTAAATACTAATGCAAGGACTGGCCATTAGTTAAATAAGGTTGAAAATGCTGAAAACCTGACCTAGGTAGGTCGGGTAATTCAGCTATGTCCTTAGGAGCATACATGGAACTTAAAATGGTAAAATGGTAGATTAAATAGAGCATATAGGGATATATGAGACATTTGTGCTCCTGATTTCTGTAATTTTGCAGAGATTTAAGAGTATAATGTGTGAGCACGTGATTTTTGCCTAACATGAAATACTCCCACAAAATCAAAACAAAAATTGTCTATTTTTTACGTTGTATATTTTTGTGAATTTTCGTGTTATTTTGGTAATTGTTTGTATTCATATAGGCATGATTATATATGTTAAATTAATAAAAATACAAAAATATGTCGTGTTTACATTTTTCATCTAACTTTGAAATTAGGAGTAATTAATTTTATCTTACAAAATGAAAATCACAAAAATAATTCATCTTTTTACATTTTTAGCATTTAAGTGCTTAATTGTGTGATTTATGTCTAATTGATATTTAATTGTATGTAACGATGGTTAGCATAATTAGTATTAGTTAATTTGAATTGATTTTTTAGTGTAGTTAGGATTTTTATTTTTTCATAAATTAGGAGTTAAATTAATTAAGAGGGAGGAAATAATTAAAACTTGGTTTGTAATTCGGATTGGGCCATTTGAAACTGGACCAGGCCCAAATATTACACCCAAACCCGGCCGAAATACCCAACGGATCCGCCCATCTCCCATCTTTCAATCTGGACCGTTGATGATACCTCATCCAACGGTCCAGAGCATTACCCTAATTCTAATTACCCAAACCCCCCCCCCAAACCCTAATTCACATTCATTTGTTGCATCTCCTCAGAGAACAAACGAAGCCGCCGCCTCCCACCACTACGAACCGCCGGCCGGAAATCGTCTCCGCCGGCGGCAGCACCCCAAACCACCCCATTTTAACACCATAGCTTCCCCTAACCCCCCTCTACACGAATCCCTTAACCATTCGTCTCGAATCACTCCCGAATTCGTCGAATATCCGATTGAAAATTCGCCGGAATTTGAAAATCACCTCAAAACACCCAAGACTCACACCGAACACTTCCCCGACCTCCCTCTCACCGTAATCAACTTTATTTTTGTTCGAATCTAGCCCTAACTGTTCGAACCCCAAATCTTGAGCTTTAAGAACCCTAAATTCAAATTGGGGATTTTTCTCATCGGGTTTCATAAAATTGAGGTCTAATAGACCTTAATTGATTTGTTTTCACTTGGAAAACATTTCAATTAATGTCCTTTCGACCTCGAATGACCCAAGCCCGAGCTGCCGAGTTCTCCATTTTTCGTTTCAAGGTATTTCTTCTCTTTTTCTGTTTTTATTTACTTGTACTAGTCAGTTTTAGTTTAATTGTTTTGGTAGTTTCATTTGTTGTTGATTTTTCTTCGGATATTTCACCAATTCTCTATTTTCCTCATCTCTTTGGGACCTTTTTATTTGGTCGATCTGTTTATTCTTTGTTGATAACGTGTAGTTGTTAGTCGAATTCAATTCGTTGTTAATATCGTCAAGTTGTTTGATGTTGAAATTACAAAGTGTTGTCCGAAATTTGTGTGGTCACTATTTCTGTCGATTTGTTTGTTGCTGATCATACATGTTGTGATTCGACTTAACGAATGTCGTCGTTTAAATTCGTCGAATAACTAATTCTACATTTTTTGGAGTTATGTTTGGCCGTGAGTCTTGAACTCACTGTTTTTGGCGATTGGTTTGTTATCAATCGTACATGTTGTGATTCGACTTAATGAATGTCGTCGTTTAAATTCGCGAATTTGTTGTTTGAAATTCCGGGCAGTGGTTCATTGTTTTGCTTGAATTAAGATTTTTCTGTTTGTTGTTTGTTCCGAGTATTGAGTTAACTGTTGGATTGTTTGTTTTGAACCATTGTTGATTCTAAATTAGGCTGTGAATTGGGTATAGCTGTTAGTCCATTTAAGTAGTCATAAAATTAACCTTTAAAGTGCAGCACACATGAAAATGAGTTGTTAAAACTTGCTGGACAGCAGTATACCTCATTGGTTTTTACCTTTAGGACTTGTTTAGTTGTTAAAACCCATACTTAGACAAAACAGGATGGGATAATCAGAGAATATCATGATGATAATGAGTGTTTCTAATGCTGGTTAGTTGTATAATCAGAAACACATGGGAATAACTGAAAAAAAGGTCAAAAGTAATGCACATGGGAGGAGTTTTAGCAAGCTGGACAGATCTGAAACTAAAAGAAATAGGGCTGTTACTCTATAAAAGGAGATAGGGAACTCACTGGAAAAGAGAGGAAAAAAGACTAGACTCTCTGGAAATACAATTTTTTTAGGAGATTAAAAAACAGATTCATACACTAGATACACTGACTGAAAAACAGAAAAATACTCTCTAGAAATACAGATTCATACACCTTGAAAGAGCAGAGATATGTTTACATAGAGGTATTTGAAAAAAAAGAAGAGGGATTTTGTTTTCCAGTGTTAAAAAAGAGAACCATAGTTGCTTCATTGACCCTTTCTTGGTTTCTGATTCACTGTGCATTCTGCCAGTGATTGTTGTTATTACTCTCATATTGATTTTGGGGTGTGTTGTTCACTGTTTCATTGAGTGTCCTGGGTGTTTCGTTTGATTGTCAATTTTCTGCTGTTTGGAACTCCAAATTGCTGTTGATTTTGGTGCTACTGTTGTTAGCTGCTATCTGTTGCTGTTGACTCGCCTCTCTTTCCTCTTGTTGTAATTCAATCTCCAGGTACACCTTCTGATTTCATATAATTTTGAAGCATCGATGCAACTGAGTTTGAGTTGAGGAAATACAGGATGAAATGTTGTTCAACAAATACTACCTGAAGTCATTTTTTGGGGATTTTTCTATTTTTCTGCTTTAGTTTTAATACATAAGATGGTTTGTTATTTGAAGTCTTAATCCTTATGTGTATATGGATTGTAATTCCCTGTTAATTCGTAGTAATGGGATAAAAAATGGAGTTTGTATGAGAGATTTTTTTTATATATATTAGTTTATACTGAAACATGTTAGCATGTGATAATTAAGCCTTGTAGTTAAAAATGAGCTCGATAGACTGTTAAAATTAGCCGGGAATGTAATTGTTAGATTATTGTGATTGATAGGTTATGTTCGACAAATTTCGAACATCAAATTTCATGTTAATCGATAATTCAGGGAAATATTATACTAGTTGAAGGGAATAGGAAAGTGTTAAAAGTTAAATTGTATTTGAATATGGTTAAAACATGGGTTGTAAGCATTAGCCATGATCATAGCATTCTGACCATTTCATTTTCCTGCCAGTTTAACCCTCAATCTCTTAAAAATGTTAATGATCCATTAGTTAAAGACAGGGATGTATAGGTCGAACTAATAGTAAGGTAGTTTCACTCTGTTTTTGTTAAATGCAAATTTGGTACCTTCTTGCGCATATTAATTAATTAGGACTTTAATTTTGTTAGAAATAAACCAACTAGACAATCACAACCACTTTAGGATATCCTTGAATAAAACGAGCTTTACTAAATTTCTAAACTCGGATGCATATTTATGTGATTTAAATTCAAATCTCAACGATGTTAAAATATGTCAAAATCACGGGTATAATTTATGTGACGTGATTCGAGACGTGTTTTAATAACGATGCGATCATTCTTAAAATTAGATAAAAGCGGTTAATAGGTTTAAATTGCATTATGATGTGAACATGTATAAAATCAGGAATTTTTAGCCATTTGAAATAATTTAAGCGACCGTGCTAGATCCACGGGATCCGGGGGTGCCTAACACCTTCCCTCGGGTCAACAGAATTCCTTACTTAGAATTTCTGGTTCGTAGACTTCATTTGGAAAGTCGAAAATTTCCTCGATTTGGGATTTAAATAAATTGGTGACTTGGGACACCATAATTTATTCCAAGTGGCGACTCTGAAATAAATAAATAATCTCATTTCGAATATTGTCACTTAAATTGGAAAAACTCCCTCGCGCCTATACCCTCCGAGGTAGGGGGAGCGCCAAAAGGAGGTGTGACAACTCTGGCGACTCTGCTGGGGAAACAAACCCAGAACCACTGGTTCAGGGTTTAAGAATTCGAGCTTTGAATAATTATTTTATTTGGCTTATTTATTATCCGATTTTATTACATGTTTATCTTCAATATGCTAAATGTTGCTTTACCGCTTTGATATTTTTGTGAATTGTATATAAATTGTGCCGATACCCATTTTTTCTCTTCTGAGTCTTTTGAAATATAATACCGGGCATTTGCTGGACATAGCCCGTTTTTCTCAAGATAGTCGTGGTGCTTGGCACCCGGTGAAGGATTTTGTAGTCACACATGTTTAGGCGGAGAGTTTTGTCAATTAAGCCGAAAGCCATGCTACCGGTGCACCGACACTCTTCGGCTCGAGTTGTCCGCTCGAGTTAAAGCCAGTCTAGACACTTTTCCAACAGGATGATGACTTAGAATAACAAAACCTTATGCCGGATCCCCGATAAGAACGTTTATTTGCATCATGTGCATATTTGACTTAGGAAGCTCAACACAGGGGTTGGGCCTGTATAGGACAGGTGTACCTGAAACAAAAAGACCAACTTGTTGCATCTTTCTGTGAGCATTTATTTGTTTCGATCTTACATGCCGACCGGTTTGTTAAAAGAGAGGAAGAAGTGGAAAACGTCAGGGTATATAGTCAAAATAGTTTTATGAAAAATAGTTAGTTCTTTGAAAATAAATTCTGAAAAAATGCAAAAAAAAAATTCCAAATAAATTTTCTTAATTTTACGAAAATAGTTAGTTCTTTAAAAAATAAATTTTGAAAAAAAAAATGCAAAAATTTTTTTTTTCCAAATAAATTTTCTTAGTTCCTTTAAAAATAATTTGTTTTATAAATGCTGTTTAAAAATAGTTTGTTTCCTTTTCTTAAAATGATTTAGTTCTTTTATTTTCGAACTACGCAAGTTTGATTCTCACCAAATATGAGATACGTAGGCAACCCATATCGGGCTCAACTAATACTGATTTATTTTTAAAAGAAAACAATAATTAAAAAATATTAGAATTAGGATTTTTATTCTTAGTCGAAAGTTAGGAAATTTTGCAAAAATAGCCAAACGCCTCAAAAGGGGCGCCGGAGGACTAATTTCGCAAAACGGAATATAGACATCACACTGGTATCCTGTTATACAGCCTTCAAATCTTCTTTAAGTGCTGAAAGGCCGTATTAACAAGATTCATTTTTTTATATAATAATAAAAAAAAAAATTTGAAAAAAAAAAATCTTATGTCTATTTTTTTTATCTTTTCTAGGATCAGCATGACTTCCTCGCAACGAATCGGCCAGAAAAGGGTGAGAGACGAAATACCACCTATGTTCATGGTCCAGGACAAAACCCCAGATCGGCTCTGTAAATGGTGGACTAGTTTTTCAGCTTGGGAAAGAAATCAAGTTCACAAGCACCTCAAGTTTCTTCCGGACATCATGATGATAAAACCGGACAAAAATGTGATCAGAGCTTTAGTGAGTTTTTGGGACTCAACAAGCAATGTGTTCAGATTTCGGGATTGCAAAATGACACCCACTTTGGAAGAATTGGGCGGACTCACAGGACTCGGAAGAGATTTGCACAAGATGAGACCTGCAGTTCCTAGGCAGATGGGTGTGAATAACTTTTTGAAAAAGTTATGTCTTCGACGGGTTCCCCTGGGTTGTCTGGAGAACGGTTGGGTGCCACTGGATTATCTCTACGACAGATTTGGTGATAAGAAAGGGTTTGAGAAATTCTCAAACGCTGAATTTGTTAACCAGCTGAATTATGACGCCTGGGGAGATTTAAGAATCTATGCTTTTATGATTGCTTTTTTGGGAACCATGGTTTTTCCCGAACGCGGCGGACGCATCAGAATCCGTTTAGCTGCGGTGGTCTCATATCTACAGAGTAACGAGGAACACACTGTTCTTTCGATGATACTAGGAGACATCTTCCGGGCCTTAACTCGGTGCCAAGAAGGACAAGACTATTTTGAAGGTTGCAATATCTTATTACAAATGTGGTTTATAGAACATCTCTATCATCACCCAATTGTGATAAACTTCAAAGCAGATTGGCTGAATTATATTCGCTGTCATACAAACAGAGCCGCCCGTTGTAACCTTCCAGAAGACTTGAGGACTTGGCAAGAACTTCTCAACTCTTTGAGAGCAGATCAACTTACCTGGAATTATTATTGGTTCCCTTCCGCCAAAATCATGCATATGTCGACATACCGCCCATTCTACATACTAATGGGTTTCAGGGGTTTCCAACCATATGCCCCGCTACGTGTCATGCGGCAGTTGGGAAGAGAATAGAAAAGGGCCCCAATTGAGGATATGCGATCATTTGTATGGGAATTTGTGACGGAGGAGACCCCGAGGGAGACTTATGCACAGAAGGTATGGTTCGGTAGTCGACTCTCCGACATCAACGAGATGGTTGCCGATCGAGAACGGGGAGAAGTGAGTCTCGCTTATCTTGAATGGTTCCACAACCAATCAATACCGGAGCAAAGGTCAGAAAGGTCAGTGAAGTATGCCGTCGATTGGGAGAGAGAAATAGAAGCCAGAGTTAGGGAGGCTGAGCACGAGACAACACAAAATTTCCAATCTTGCATCAACACTTTAAAAGAAGACAAAGGAATCCTGGAAGCGGCCATGGACATACAACAGGCTGACTTCGATCGGGAAAGGGCCGGTTGGGAGCAGGAAAGAGAAGCACTCCAAACTCAAATTCGAGAGATGCAATTGGCCGCGGAGAGGTCAAGGAGGAGTCGGAGTGATCAGATGCTAATAAACGATTTGGAAAGGAAAGCCTTTGAACACCAAGAAGACTTGGAGAAGGCAAAAGCGGCCTTGGTTGCAGTCCGGACAAAATGGAAGAGAGCAGCCCACCAAGAAGTACTCCGTCTACAACAAGTAGAGAAAGACTATGATGTAATCATCGTTGATTTGAGAAAAGCAAATGCCACTCTTAAAGAGCGAACTCTCAGGCAAGTCCAGGATGCTAAAGCAGATAGAGACCGTTGTCACAACTTGATGACACGGATGGAAAGACAAATAGATAGGCTCTTGGACCATATCTCCGGCAACTCTCAAGTATTAGGGGCAAAGAACAGACACATAGGGCAGCTGCTCAGAGAAAAAGACATGATCGGAACCAGGATCAATGAGATCGGGCACTACATTACTATGAGGTGTTTGAACTGCGAACGAGTACCTCGGCCTGCCCTCTTTTCTTCAATCATGGAATGTGTCCACCAAGTCATGGCAGAATTGGGGAGTATACAGAAAGATCTTGCACCGAGAACCACAGCAAGGCCAAACAACGCCCCCCGGCGCAAAGATTCGAGGCGTTGGAACATGCTTAGAAGAGTCTGTTATTTTAGAGTCTGTTGTCCTTTTAAAAGTTTTTCTCCATTGTTGTCTTTTGCAAGTGTTTCAAGTTTGAAGTTTGGTTGAAATAAAATTCATGAACATTTCATTCATATCTTATGTCTATTGTATTAGAACTACGCTCGGTCTGATTCACGCGGGGACGTGATACGTAGGCAATCCACATAAGATTCGACCACCGCTAAAAAAAAAGAAAAGAAAAATGGGGAGATTAATAACAATAAAGTTTTCAAGGATAAGAGAAGAAGAAAAGAAAAGTTGGAATGACGCATGCGAGGAATACATGTAGAAATGGTTAATTGATTAGGTGCATAACATCCAACGTGCGATAACATGCCTGTTAAATTCAGTGAGCTAACAAGTTTGTTGCAATTTCCAGAAAAGTTTAGCAGTTGACTTGACAGAGTATACTGGCCGATCACCATTACCATACTAGATCAAAAGGTCCAATTCCAGCAAGCATGTCTAGTTCCGACAAAAGTATCGATGGGGAGAAAACAGAGATACAAATCATGAAAGAGGAGATGGACCGGTTAAGACAACAAATGACAGAGATGCACCTAGCCTGGGCTAGGGGACAATCATCACCAAACCTTCCTACTCTTACACCAGCACCAGAGCGTCCGCCCATGGATCCCTCGACCAGTGCACCAATCTATCCTTATTATCAAGGGGAAAACCCATATATCCCCCCGGTTTCACCAGCCAGGCAAAATCCTCCTCCCCCGGTTACCCCTATTTTTGTGGCACCTCCACTTGCTCCTTTACAAAAATCGTCCAGTGAGCCGCTTTTTCAAATCCACGACAATCATTGTTATTCTCCTGAGCCTACCTTTAAGGCTCCTGAACCGCATTCACACACCCCTCACTGGGATAAACCCGGCAGAATCGGACAAGCACCTCCTAAGTTTGGAGCATGAAGAAGTTATTCGAAAAGTTAAAAGCCTGGAGCAGTCCTTCAGGAATATGCATGGTTTGGGCAACCAGGTCAGTGTCGCTTACAAAGATCTATGTCCATTCCCTGATGTCCAGTTGCCAGCCGTGTTTAAAATGCCCAAGTTTGACCTATACGAGGGACACGGTGATCGAGTAGCCCATCTTCGAGGGTTTTGTAGTAAAATGCGAGGAGCCGGAGGACGGGACGAGATTCTGATAGCTTACTTCGGTCAGAGTTTGGGGGGATCTGCACTGGAGTGGTACACTAGGCAGGATCCCAGCAGATGGTTTACGTGGGATGATTTGGCTCAAGCATTCATTGGCCAGTTCCAGTACAATCTTGAAATAGTCCCGGACCGCTTATCATTGCTAAAGTTAGAAAAGAAACCCGCCGAAAGTTTCATAGAATTTGGTTTCCGCTGGAGGGAACAGGCAGCAAGGGTAGATCCGCCTATGAGAGAGAACGAGATGGTGGATTACTTCTTACAGACCCTAGATCCAACCTATTTCGGACATCTGGTGACGTCCGTCGGTAAGTCATTCACCGAGGTGATAAAGATGGGGGCTATGATCGAGGAAGGCTTGAAAGCCAACAAGATCATGAGCTACTCAGCATTGAAAGCCACTACCCAAGCTATTCAAAGTGGTACCGGAGGAGTGTTTGGAAAAAAGAGGAAGGAAGAGGTCACGACAGTCGAGTCCGGAACATAGTTCAGAAACAGAGGCCCCGCACCCCAGTATAACCCGCCACAGCCTCACCACCAAAATTACTTCCACAATCCATATAACCACCCGCAACATTACTATCCGGCACCTGATCCCCATTTTACTGTCCATCACGCTCAGTCATATTCCGCACCTCCCGTCCAGGCACCATGGCGTGCGCCAAATCCACAGAACAATTACCTACCCCCAAGAGCCTATAGAAATCCCACGGGTGCGGGCTTTCATCCGAACCAAGCATTCAAAAGCGACAGGGCGCCAAGGCCAAAGACTTTCACTCCCTTGGGGGAGTCTTACACCAGTTTGTTCCACCGTTTGAAGCAAGTAGGGTTGCTAAATTCGGTCGAGGCTAAGCTACCAAACCCTCTTCCAAAGAATCTGGACCATTCGATAAATTGTGCATACTGCTCAGGATGTCCGGGGCACGACACGGAAAAGTGTTGGAGGTTGAAAACAGCTATCCAGGAACTCATCGACACTCGCCGAATTGAGGTCCAGACTCCAGCGGAGCCCAACATCAACCAAAATCCACTTCCAACTCATCATGAGACCAACATGATCGAGTTGGTACGGGTAGAAGAAGGAAAGGAGAAAACCCCTCAGACGGTAATAATGATCAAGTCTAGTGGGGTAGGAATGAGACAGGGGCCAAGCTTTGATGAGTCACCCATTTGCAAGAAGGACGTACAAAGGGGGTTGGAAGCAGAAAAGGGAAGTGTGAACGAAGTACCGGTGAGGCCGGGGGAAGCAAAAATAGTTGTACCAGGAGTAGCAACCAAACCCGTCTTGATGGTAGCAGGTGTTCGAATGGATCCTTTCATCATCAAGCCAGCAATACAGTTGCCAATAGCTGATAGCAGAGCTATTCCATGGAATTATGATCGGGTTACGACAACCTACAAAGGAAAGGAAGTTAAAGAGGAAGTTTGCGAAGCGCAAGGTTTGACCCGCTCGGGGAGATGTTTTGCCCCCGCGGAGTTGAGAAAGACTGCTCCGGCAACACTGAAAAAGCCGGTGACTGACGAAGAGGCAGAAGAATTCCTGAAAAAGATAAAGCTGCATGATTATTCCGTCCTAGAACAGCTGAAGAAGACTCCCGCGCAAATCTCATTGCTATCCTTGTTGATACATTCTGAAGAACATCAGAAAGCTTTGATGAAAGTTCTGAATGAGGCCCACGTACCTGATAAAATCTCAGTGAGTCATTTGGAGAAGATCACCAATAGGATCTTCGAAGCGAATCGGATTACCTTCGCCGATGACGAGTTGCCTGAGGAAGGCACCGAACACAACAATGCTTTATATCTTACGGTAAAGTGTGAGGAGTCGGTGGTTACCAAAGTCCTTGTCGATAATGGGTCCAGTGCTAACATGTGTCCTCTCTCTACACTGAACAAGTTGAAAGTGGACATCGGCAGGATACGCAAGAACATAATATGTGTTCGAGGGTTTGATGGAGGAGGCAAGGCGTCGGTCATGGACATAGTGTTAATCTTGACAATTGGACCAGTGGAGTTCACCATGGAATTCCGGGTGCTAGACATGGTAGTGTCATATAACCTTCTGATAGGGCGACCGTGGATCCATGCCGCAAGAGCAGTTCCATCCAGCCTACACCAACTCGTCAAGTTTGAGTGGGACCAACAGGAGATCGTCGTCCATGGAGAGAATAATCTACAACCAGGCACCATCGTCCCCTTTGTTGAGACAGAAGAAGATGTTGGGCCATGGGTATACCGGATCTGCGATGTGGTATCCGCCAACCGAGTTCCAGAAGGGGAATGCATTCCCAATGACAGAATAATTACTGCAGACGTCATGGTGGCTCATGAAATGTTGAGACACGGTTTCATACCCGGCAAAGGTCTAGGTGCATCTTTGCAAGGAATCATACAACCGGTATCTGTGGTCGAAAACATGGGAACCTTCGGTTTGGGATTCAAGCCAACATCAGAGGACATCCAGCGAGCCAAGAGGAATAAGCAGAAGACATGGGTGCTCCCGAAGCCTGTTCCACGCCTTTCCCGATCTTTTGTCAGGTCCGGAGTAAGAGGACATCCGACGACAAAGGTTCCCAATCCTATGGTTAGGCCAGACGAAGAGTTCTTAAGAAAGTTCGAGGACCTATTCGCAGATGTATGCATGCTAGAGGATGGCGAAGGATCCAGCCATGCCGAGATACAGTTTGTGGGATCGAAAGCAAAGTTGAATAATTGGAAGGCTACTCCTCTCCCTGTTCGGAAGGAGTCTTGGTAGTTTGTTTTGGATTGTTTTCTTTTGAAATTTTGTGTTGGGGTTGTCCCTGAAGTAAAATCCGTTTGTTTCAATTCATTTTGATTTGAGTTCGCAAGTTTGTTCTTCCTTGTATTGTTCCCATTAATGAAATTTTGTTCCTTTCGTTTCTAATTTTGTTTATTTTTCCTTCTTTTTACTTTTCTGAGCAGCTTTCTTTCAACTGATCTTAATGATATGGCGTGCTTAAAGATTAATCAACCCAATCTAGAAAGTCAATCGGGTTTGGAAATAATAACGCATGAAATAAGAGGTGACGAGAGTGAACCGGAATACGGCGATGATGAAGCCGTAGAAGAAATCGGTGAAGAATTAAGTCACTTCGAGGAAAAACCCAAACCAAATTTAAATGATATCGAGGCTGTTAATCTGGGGGACACAGATGACGTCAAAGAAACCAGAATAAGTGTCCATATTGAACCCAACTTGAAAGAAGAATTGATCAAAACACTCATGGAGTTTAGAGACATTTTCGCATGGTCGTACGACGACATGCCAGGACTCAGCACTGACCTAGTGGTCCATAAATTGCCTACTGACCCGGCATGCCCGCCCGTCAAACAAAAACTGCGAAAATTTAAGACGGAGATGAGTGTAAAGATCAAGGAGGAAGTAACCAAGCAGTTGCAGGCAAAAGTCATTCGTGTCACTCGATACCCTGAATGGTTGGCTAACGTAGTACCAGTGCCAAAGAAAGACGGAAAGATCAGAGTATGCGTAGACTACCGCAATCTCAACAAGGCGAGTCCCAAGGATAATTTTCCGCTTCCCAATATCCATATCCTGATTGATAATTGCGCCGGACGTGAAATCGGATCCTTTGTGGATTGCTACGCGGGATATCATCAGATCTTGATGGATGAAGAGGACGCAAAAAAGACGGCTTTTATCACACCGTGGGGGACTTATTGCTACCGGGTGATGCCATTCGGTTTGAAGAACGCAGGGGCAACATACATGAGAGCGATGACTACGGTATTCCATGATATGATACACAAGGAGATTGAAGTATACGTGGATGATGTGATCATAAAATCTAGACGTCAAGAAGACCACGTTGTTGACCTTAGGAAGTTCTTTCAAAGACTTCGAAGATATGATATCAAGCTCAATCCGGCCAAATGCGCATTCGGAGTCCCATCAGGAAAGTTGCTAGGATTCATCGTCAGCCGACGGGGCATTGAGTTGGACCCATCCAAAATCAAGTCCATCCAAGAGTTACCCCCGCCAAGGAATAAAACAGAGGTAATGAGTTTGCTGGGAAGATTAAATTACATCAGTAGGTTTATTGCTCAGCTTACAGCAACTTGTGAACCCATATTCCGTCTGTTGAAGAAAGACGTTGCGATAGAATGGATGACAGAATGTCAGGAAGCGTTTGACCAAATCAAAGGGTATCTGTCAAACCCACCCGTACTAGTTCCGCCTGAACCGGGTAGACCCCTGATTCTTTATCTAACGGTTTTGGAGAATTCGTTTGGCTGCGTACTGGGGCAGCATGATCTTACTGGCAGGAAGGAACGGGCCATTTACTATCTCAGTAAGAAATTCACGGTCCACGAGGTCAAATACACTCATTTGGAAAAGACATGCTGTGCTTTGACTTGGGTAGCCCAAAAGCTGAAACATTATTTGTCTTCTTACACCACTTACCTCATTTCGCGTTTGGATCCGTTGAAGTATATTTTCCAGAAACCTATGCCTACAGGGAGGTTAGCAAAATGGCAAATATTACTTACAGAGTTCGACATCATCTATGTGACAAGGACGGCTATGAAAGCTCAAGCCCTAGCCGATCACTTAGCCGAGAATCCTGTTGATGACGGATACGAACCTTTGAGGACATATTTTCCAGATGAAGAAGTACTGCAGATTGATGGGTTGGAGTTAACCGAGGATCCAGGGTGGAAACTTTTCTTCGACGGAGCAGCGAACGCAAAAGGAGTCGGAGTAGGGGCTGTGCTTATCTTTGAAACAGGACATTACTATCCTGTTACTGCTCAACTGCGTTTTCATTGTACCAATAATATGGCTGAGTATGAGGCATGTATCTTGGGGTTTAGCGGTGGACATGGATGTACAGGACGTCTTGGTCTTGGGGGACTCGGACCTTCTAGTACATCAGATTCAGGGAGAATGGGAAACCAGAGACTTAAAGCTTATCCCGTATCGTCAGTGTTTGCATGATCTGACCAAGCGCTTTCGATCAGTAGAATTCAAGCACATCCCAAGGATGCATAATGAGGTTGCCGACGCTCTAGCTACTTTAGCGTCAATGCTACATCACCCGGACAAGGTTCGTGTCGATCCGTTACATATTCAGATCCGGAATCAACATGCTTATTGCAATATGATAGAGGAAGAGATGGATGGTGAGCCATGGTTTCATGATGTTAAAGAATACCTCAGGATAGGAATATACCCAGAGCAAGCAACTGGAGATCAAAGGAGAGCTGTTCGGCGATTGGCAAACGGATTTTTCCTTAGTGGAGGGGTGCTGTACAAAAGAACCCCGGATTTGGGATTGTTGAGATGTATAGATGCGAGTCAAGCCACAACAGTGATGGCAGATATACACTCCGGAGTTTGTGGGCCACACATGAGCGGATATGTATTGGCAAAGAAGATTCTTCGAGCAGGATATTACTGGCTCACTATGGAGCGTGATTGTATAAGTTTCGTGCGAAGATGCCATCGGTGTCAGATACACGGAGATTTGATTCATTCTCCACCGACCGAATTGCATACAATGTCGGCACCATGGCCGTTTGTTGCGTGGGGTATGGATGTTATTGGACCTATAGAACCTGCAGCTTCCAATGGTCATACGTTCATTCTGGTAACGATCGACTATTTTACCAAATGGGTGGAGGCCAAAACCTTCAAATCGGTGACCAAGAAGGCGGTGGTGGACTTCGTACATTCCCACATCATCTGCAGGTTTGGAATTCCAAAGATGATCATCACAGATAACGGTGCCAATCTTAACAGCGGATTGATGAAAGAGGTATGTCACCAGTTCAAGATTACACACCGAAATTCCACACCATATCGTCCCAAAGCAAATGGTGCGGTTGAGGCAGCAAACAAGAATATAAAGAAGATATTGAGGAAGATGGTAGAAGGGTCTAGGCAATGGCATGAAAAGTTACCATTCGCACTGTTAGGTTATCGCACTACCGTCCGGACTTCGGTAGGTGGAACTCCTTACTTGTTGGTGTACGGGACTGAAGCAGTAATACCAGCAGAGGTTGAAATCCCATCCCTCCGAATTGTCGCTGAGGCTGAGATCGACGACGATGAGTGGGTCAAAACCCGATTGGAGCAATTGAGCTTGATCGATGAAAAGAGATTGACAGCAGTATGTCACGGCCAATTGTATCAAAAGAGAATGGCACGAGCATATAACAAGAAGGTACGTCCCAGGAAATTTGAAGTGGGACAACATGTGCTGAAGAGAGTTCTACCACATCAGGCCGAAGCGAAAGGCAAGTTCGCTCCAAATTGGCAGGGACCATTGGTTGTGACTAGAGTATTATCCAACGGCGCTCTATGTCTAATTGATATTGAAGGAAGGTGCACCGATATGGCTATCAATTCCGACGCAGTCAAGAGATATTACGTGTAATTCTTTAATGTATTTGTCAACGTTTGGCTTCGTTTGTGTGTATTTGGCATTTTTCGGAGAATGAAATGACAGAGGCAATTTTTTCTACTACCCAAACACTTTAACCCTTGTTTTCCCCTTTGAGCCTTAATTATTCTTTCATATATCCTCTTTTGGAATCCTCAAGGAAGATGTATAACAAAATAGAAAAGACACAAAGAAAAAAACACAAGAAAAAGTGAACTACGTTCGACCTGATTCCTCAAGAAGGATACGTAGGCGCCACACGGCTCGGTCATAGTAAAATAAAAATCAAAGATTCCCCAAGCAACAAAACTGGGGCAGAAGTCATTGTTTCGTTTGAAAAGATAGTGTGGATTCCGAAAGTTGTAATGAGCTAGCCGTTGAGGTTAAACCCCTTTTCTTTAGCCTCATGCACAGAAACCACATTAAGGACCAAAAAGACCTCTCGATCAGTATTTGGGAAATGCCAAGTCATGCGAATGAAACTACGAATGACACTTCAATCCTCGACTGAATCTAGGACTCACAAGCTGAAAAGGGATAACCCCTTTAGAGGAAATTCCATGGATAATACCCCAGCCCACCGCATGGAAAGAAAGTGAAATGAGAGAGTCTTAACGGTGAAAACCCTCGCGGGCACCTTAAGGCGAAGAAAGTTGAGAGAAATAAAATGAGAGAGTCTTACGGTGAAAACCTTTACAGGCACCCTAAGGCGACGGGAGATTGAGAGAAATGAGAGAACCTTATTAGTGAAAACCCTTTGAAGGGCACTATGAGGTGACAAGGCGAGATGGTTACAAGGCATCTGCATGAGACAAGGTTGGGACATTCGTTTGCTTCTAGCAAAACGCGGCCATCAGAAAGTGATTGACATAAATAGACTGGGTAGATTAATCTCAAAGGCACGGCATAACCATTAGATCAGTTATACATTCAGATAGGTTTTTCCCAGTTTTGAGTTCAGAAAAGTTTTCCTTTTCTTTTATCATTCGCGGTCAGCATTCTTTATCTATCATTTTTCTCTTCTTTTGTTTTCGAAAGTTGACTTTTCAAAGCTTACTACCAAGTCTCCCAAAGCGATACAATGAAGATGAATAGGCGTGGAACGAGGCAATAAGGCAAAAGTCGTTCCGATATTAAGATTGGAACGACAAGTTGATTGAAAGGTTCACGGGAATTATGGAATACGATGGACAAATATTACACATCCGGAAGATGATTTCTCACAACAGATCATCGACTAAGAAGGGTCGGATCAAACTGGAGGTAGGAATAAAAGGGAGAGATGAGAGACCATTTGTGGAAAGAGCACCCTCCCCAGCAAATGTCAATGTCATCCCCAAAAGTTCGAGGAGGCCAAGCAGCTGAAAGAGAAAAGGAAAATTGCCCCAGCGAGAGCGGCATGACCACTCACGATGTTTTGAAACTAACAATTTTTCTTTGATTTAAAGCAGGAAAAGAGGGTTCGTCGGCGTAAAAGCATGCCACGTAGAAGGTCATCAAACTGGGGCAGAAAATTTTCTCCGATTGCGAAAATTTTCTTGAAAGCAAAATACCCGGTGGATAAGGATAGAAAAATAACACGAGATTTCGGGAAAGGCCAGTTCCGAGCAGAATAGTGTTGAGAGAGGCCAGACAACACGAGGGGTGATCTTTGAGCCTGGTATCATCCCCAGCAGTTGTTGGAATATGAAACACCAACTCCAAGATTCCCCCAGCAGCATTATATCCCATAAGTTCTTCGAGGAAGCAAAAGCGTGAGTCCCGGAGGAGGTCCGGGAAGAAGGAAATAGAAAAAGAGGAAGCAAAGAATACTTCCCCAGCAACATCATCCCCAGCAGGTGAGTAAACAGTTCCGAAGATATCTCCAGCAGCCAAAGGAAAAGTAACACGACCCAGTGAGTTATGAGTTGAAGTCAGGGAGCCCGCCTGAAGAATGGAGTGGCGATTTAGTTTGGAAGTTGTAAGTTGAAGTCAGGGAGCCCGCCTGAAGAATGGAGTGGCGATTTAGTTTTGAAGTCGTATTTAAAGTCAGGGAGCCCGCCTGAAGAATGGAGTGGCAATTTATTTTGAAGTTGTAGTTGAAGTCAGGGAGCCCGCCTGAAGAATAGAGTGGCGATTTATTTTGAAGTTATAGTTTAAGTCAGGGAGCCCGCCTGAAGAATGGAGTGGCGATTTATTTTGAAGTTGTAATTGAAGTCGGGGAGCCCGCCTGAAGAATGGAGTGGCGATTTATGATTAGAGTGTGTCAATAAAGTCAAAAACCCCGCCTGAAGAATGGAGTGGCGATTTATTTTGAAGTTGTAGTTGAAGTCGGGGAGCCCGCCCGAAGAATAGAGTGGCGATTTTATTTTGAAGTTATAGTTGAAGTCAGGGAGCCCGCCTGAAGAATGGAGTGGCGATTTATTTTGAAGTTGTAATTGAAGTCAGGGAGCCCGCCTGAAGAATAGAGTGGTGATTCAGTTTTGAAGTTGTAATTGAAGTCAGGGAGCCCGCCTGAAGAATGGAGTGGCGATTTAGTTTTGAAGTTATATTTAAAGTCAGGGAGCTCGTCTGAAGAATGGAGTGGCGATTTATGATTAGAGTGTGCCGATAAAGTCAAAAACCCAGCAGAAAAGCAGAACGACGTCTCATTTTCTAAGATTGATAAGGGAAGTAAACCATCGGAAAGTGACAGAATGTAACGGAAATCCCCAGCATGAATCCAAGTTCATAATCGGAAGGAAAGCGACAAGGATCAGAAAGATAGATTCAAACTTCAAAACAGAATAGTTCGAGGATCACAAGGAAGGGACCAATGGTCGGAGTTCGGCAATCACGATAGACCGAAGTAACAATTGCCAGAAGAAAAGAAGCATGTGAAGAAACATCAGAACCAGCAAGATGGCAATGAACATGACAAGATCAAGTTGAAAAGATAAATAGGAATTTGCAATACAGTAACTTAGTCTAGTTTCTTATTTTTGTTTTTTTTCTGTTAAGCACGATGTAATAAGGAGATCAGTTAAGCAGTGGCAACAACAACAACAACAGTAACAGCAAGATCACATCAGTCATGGTAGTCCCAACTACCCAAAACTTCCCGAACTACATTGACCTGATTCCCTTTTAGCCAGGGATATGTAGGAGATCTTCTGAAGCAAAGGTTCGGTCAAACTTTTCAAAAAAAAATGCTTCACACGGAGTGCTCAGACGGGCAAAAATCGCTCGTATCCGCTCACTTATCTTTGCACGAAAACTCTTCGAGTTTACACGCAAAGAGGGGCAGCTGTGAGCACGTGATTTTTGCCTAACATGAAATACTCCCACAAAATCAAAACAAAAATTGTCTATTTTTTACGTTGTATATTTTTGTGAATTTTCGTGTTATTTTGGTAATTGTTTGTATTCATATAAGCATGATTATATATGTTAAATTAATAAAAATACAAAAATATGCCGTGTTTACATTTTTCATCTAACTTTGAAATTAAGAGTAATTAATTTTATCTTACAAAATGAAAATCACAAAAATAATTCATCTTTTTACATTTTTAGCATTTAAGTGCTTAATTGTGTGATTTATGTCTAATTGATATTTAATTGTATGTAACGATGGTTAGTATAATTAGTATTAGTTAATTTGAATTGATTTTTTAGTGTAGTTAGGATTTTTATTTTTTCATAAATTAGGAGTTAAATTAATTAAGAGGGAGGAAATAATTAAAACTTGGTTTGTAATTCGGATTGGGCCATTTGAAACTGGACCAGGCCCAAATATTACACCCAAACCCGGCCGAAATACCCAACGGATCCGCCCATCTCCCATCTTTCAATCTGGACCGTTGATGATACTTCATCCAACGGTCCAGAGCATTACCCTAATTCTAATTACCCAACCCCCCCCCCCAAACCCTAATTCACATTCATTTGTTGCATCTCCTCAGAGAACAAACGAAGCCGCCGCCTCCCACCACCACGAACCGCCGGCCGGAAATCGTCTCCTCCGGCGGCAACACCCCAAACCACCCCATTTTAACACCATAGCTTCCCCTAACCCCCCTCTACAAGAATCCCTTAACCATTCGTCTCGAATCACTCCCGAATTCGTCGAATATCCGATTGAAAATTTGCCGGAATTTGAAAATCACCCCAAAACACCCAAGACTCACACCGAACACTTCCCCGACCTCCCTCTCACCGTAATCAACTTTATTTTTGTTCGAATCTAGCCCTAACTGTTCGAACCCCAAATCTTGAGCTTTAAGAACCCTAAATTCAAATTGGGGATTTTTCTCATCGGGTTTCATAAAATTGAGGTCTAATAGACCTTAATTGATTTGTTTTCACTTGGAAAACATTTCAATTAAGGTCCTTTCGACCTCGAATGACCCAAGCCCGAGCTGCCGAGTTCTCCATTTTTCGTTTCAAGGTATTTCTTCTCTTTTTCTATTTTTTATTTACTTGTACTAGTCAGTTTTAGTTTAATTGTTTTGGTAGTTTCATTTGTTGTTGATTTTTCTTCGGATATTTCACCAATTCTCTGTTTTCCTCATCTCTTTGGGACCTTTTTATTTGGTCGATCTGTTTATTCTTTGTTGATAACGTGTAGTTGTTAGTCGAATTCAATTCGTTGTTAATATCGTCAAGTTGTTTGATGTTGAAATTACAAAGTGTTGTCCGAAATTTGTGTGGTCACTGTTTCTGTCGATTTGTTTGTTGCCGATCATACGTGTTGTGATTCGACTTAACGAATGTCGTCGTTTAAATTCGTCGAATAACTAATTCTACATTTTTTGGAGTTATGTTTGGCCGTGAGTCTTGAACTCACTGTTTTTGGCGATTGGTTTGCTATCAATCGTACATGTTGTGATTCGACTTAACGAATGTCGTCGTTTAAATTCGCGAATTTGTTGTTTGAAATTCCGGGCAGTGGTTCATTGTTTTGCTTGAATTAAAATTTTTTCTGTTTGTTGTTTGTTCTGAGTATTGAGTTAACTGTTGGATTGTTTGTTTTGAACCATTGTTGATTCTAAATTAGGCTGTGAATTGGGTATAGCTGTTAGTCCATTTAAGTAGTCATAAAATTAACCTTTAAAGTGCAGTACACATGAAAATGAGTTGTTAAAACTTGCTGGACAAGCAGTATACCTCATTGGTTTTTACCTTTAGGACTTGTTTAGTTGTTAAAACCCATACTTAGACAAAACAGGGTGGGATAATCAGAGAATATCATGATGATAATGAGTGTTTCTAATGCTGGTTAGTTGTATAATCAGAAACACATGGGAATAACTGAAATAATGGTTAAAATTAATGCACATGGGAGGAGTTTTAGCAAGCTGGACAGATATGAAACTAAAAGAAATAGGGGCTGTTACTCTATAAAAGGAGATAGGGAACTCACTGGAAAAGAGAGGAAAAAAGACTAGACTCTCTGGAAACACATTTTTTTTAAGAGATTAAAAAACAGATTCATACACTAGATACACTGACTGAAAAACAGAAAAATACTCTCTGGAAATACAGATTCATACACCTTGAAAGAGCAGAGATATGTTTACATAGAGGTATTTGAAAAAAAAAAGAGGGATTTTGTTTTCTAGTGTTAAAAAAGAGAACCATAGTTGCTTCATTGACCCTTTCTTGGTTTCTGATTCACTGTGCATTCTGCCAGTGATTGTTGTTACTACTCTCATATTGATTTTGGGGTGTGTTGTTCACTGTTTCATCGAGTGTCCTGGGTGTTTCGTTTGATTGTCAATTTTCTGCTGTTTGGAACTCCAAATTGCTGTTGATTTTGGTGCTACTGTTGTTAGTTGCTATCTGTTGCTGCTGACTCGCCTCTCTTTCCTCTTGTTGTAATTCAATCTCCAGGTACACCTTCTGATTTCATATAATTTTGAAGCATCGATGCAACTGAGTTTGAGTTGAGGAAATACAGGATGAAATGTTGTTCAACAAATACTACCTGAAGTCATTTTTTTGGGGATTTTTCTATTTTTCTGTTTAGTTTTAATACATAAGATGGTTTGTTATTTGAAGTCTTAATCCTTATATGTATATGGATTGTAATTCCCTGTTAATTCGTAGTAATGGGATAAAAAACGGAGTTTGTATGAGAGATTTTTTTATATATATTAGTTTATACTGAAACATGTTAGCATGTGATAATTAAGCCTTGTAGTTAAAAATGAGCTCGATAGACTGTTAAAATTAGCCGGGAATGTAATTGTTAGATTATTGTAATTGATAGGTTATGTTCGACAAATTTCGAACATCAAATTTCATGTTAATCGATAATTCAGGGAAATATTATACTAGTTGAAGGGAATAGGAAAGTGTTAAAAGTTAAATTGTATTTGAATATGGTTAAAACATGGGTTGTAAGCATTAGCCATGATCATAGCATTCTGACCATTTCATTTTCCTGCCAGTTTAACCCTCAATCTCTTAAAAATGTTAATGATCCATTAGTTAAAGACAGGGATGTATAGGTCGAACTAATAGTAAGGTAGTTTCACTATGTTTTTGTTAAATGCAAATTTGGTACCTTCTTGCGCATATTAATTAATTAGGACTTTAATTTTGTTAGAAATAAACCAACTAGACAATCACAACCACTTTAGGATATCCTTGAATAAAACGAGCTTTACTAAATTTCTAAACTCGGATGCATATTTATGTGATTTAAATTCAAATCTCAATGATGTTAAAATATGTCAAAATCACGGGTATAATTTATGTGACGTGATTCGAGACGTGTTTTAATAGCGATGCGATCATTCTTAAAATTAGATAAAAGCGGTTAATAGGTTTAAATTGCATTATGATGTGAACATGTATAAAATTAGGAATTTTTAGCCATTTGAAGTAATTTAAGCGACCGTGCTAGAACCACGGGATCCGGGGGTGCCTAACACCTTCCCTCGGGTCAACAGAATTCCTTACTTAGAATTTCTGGTTCGCAGACTTCATTTGGAAAGTCGAAAATTTCCTCGATTTGGGATTTAAATAAATTGGTGACTTGGGACACCGTAATTTATTCCAAGTGGCGACTCTGAAATAAATAAATAATCTCATTTCGAATATTGTCACTTAAATTGGAAAAACTCCCTTGTACGTTTATCCCTCGGGGTAAGCGCGCCAAAAGGAGGTGTGACATAATGGTCTCACTAAAAATGAAAATCAGTAAAAATCAATAACAAGTAGGGACACTTTGGTAAAAGCTTCAAAATAGAATAAAAAAGAACCTTCCAGCACATGCTGGAAGGGATCTTGTAACTGAATTGGGGTGTAAAGTGTAGATTTAGTAAGTTTTAAGGGGAGGAAAATGGAATTAATCCCTATTCTTTCCCCCCAGGAATTCTGCCAATCTACACCTATAAATACTCTCTTTTAAGACTGATCAAGGGCTGGTTTTTCACATAGAAAAATTCAGAGTGCAATACACTAGCAATAGCAAATAGTTTTCTACAATTTTCGAGTGAGAACTACTGTTTAAGTTATTTGTTTGTGGGGATTTCTGCTCGATTGCTGCTGGGTTTCTTATTCATTGATTGGTGTGGTGTTTTGCTCGTTTGGAATTCAATCCTACATTGTTGCTCTTACTTGTTGAGTCTGTCGATGTGCTTACTTCTATTTCCCTAGAACTCATCGATCTTCTCTTTGCTGAATCAGGTACACTCTATGTCTGCAACAATGTAATACTGATGTTCTAATGAAATGAAGTTCAATTTTTAAACTCATCAATTCTTCTGTATTTTGTCTTATTTTAAATTAGTAGTCTAGTATAGTTTAGATCTGTAATTTGTATGGCATGTATAAGTAGAAAATCAAACAAAAACAATGTAATAGATATAATGATAGTAGTAGTGTAGTCGTAGATAGTATATCACCTAGTTAAGGTAAGTAAAACTCTTAAAATAAGTTAATTAACTAAAGTCTAGATCGTTAATAGTTCTCTCATAGCAGTGATATAAAAACACTCACATAATTAACCAGATCCGTAGATCAGTATCCAGATGTGAACAAATTCAAAAGAGAAAAACAGTTAGAAGAAACAACAGTCATTTGCAACTGGGTCTATGACACTGAATGAGCTAAAGTCGCAGTAGAATCAACAATGTAATTGTGTATATATTATTAAATCACTTAGCCTTAGATAATCAGGTTATCATTAGTAGGTAATTGAACTGTTTAAATGATGCTTTACATAGTTAATCCGTTTGCTCTTAATTTCTTAGTTAAATAACTTCAATATTAGTGTAAATCAGCTTTTAGAAAATAGAAGTGTAAAAAGTAGTCGATTTTCGTATGCATCAATTGTTATAGTTTAAAGTTAGCATCGATCACTTTGTACAGTAGTTTTCTCTTTTGATGAATAAAAAGTAATTTGATTTCATTCTTAATTCTGTATGTCTGTTTTACTATGAATTCTGCATTTTTACTTTTGTTATTATTATCTCAATTCGATTTGGGTCTAATACACAACGCAGGCCTGAACTATAGTATGAAGCGAAATGGTCTGCTGAATGAAAGCCTGAAGATAGTCTGGGTCATTATGACCCGGACATATTTAGTAACCTATTAAGTATGGGTGTAGAGGCCCAGGCCCAATAATAGAAATGACAATGGCCTGGGTCCAATTCTGAAATTATAGTAGATTATAGAAAACTAAGGAAAAACCAGGATAGAAAATATAGTGAAACAATAGGATTGGACTATAAAATTTAACCGGGATGAGCCTCATATGAACACCAAATAGCGGGGCCCCCTTTAGTAATAAAATAAAAGTGTAAATAGTTTCGGGAAAGCTAATAGTGAATTCCATAGCTTCTCCCAAAAAATTTAAAAGCCGCTAGTCATTATTAGGCACGTTTAATATACTATCCTTAAATACGAGTGTGCACTTGGTGCGACTCAAATCCCAAATCTCGGCAAAGCCGAAATGTACTAAGGGTCACAGGCGTACTGGTTGTGGTGTGACTCGAGGTACGTTTTCGCAACGTCGCAATTCTTTTAAAAAATATTAAAAGTGGAAACATATACATATTGTTTAAAATTTATAACAAGTCAAATAAGATTGAGAACGACGGTTGAGAGACCGTGCTAAAACCACGGAATCCAGGAGTGCCTAACACCTTCTCCCGGGTTAACAGAGTTCCTTATCCAGGTTTCTGTTTCGCGGACTGTAATAACAAAGTCAACTTCCTCGGATTCGGGATTAACCGGTGACTTGGGACACCATTATCTTCCCAAGTGGAGACTCTGGCATTTAAATTAAAACATAATATATCTGTGATGACCCAAAGGGTCATCACTTATTTAATTAATCATTTCGAGCTTCCGAGGCCTTGAAAACCTCATTCTATGTTGCCTCGATTTACGTGCACGATCCGAGCATGTAGCCGGAAAGATTTTGTGATAGAAAATATGAATTCTATGAGAAATTTGGATAAAAATGATATTAATATTGATATGGTTGACTTCGGTCAACATTTTTGGTAAACGGATCCGGACCCGAGATTGGATGGTCCCGAGAGGTCCGTAGGAAAATATGGGACTTGGACATGCGTCCGGAGTCGAATTCGAGGCCTAGAGCCCAAGTTATGAATTTTTATGTGAAATTGTTTTTGATGTAATTATTAAAGGAAATAAATTAATTGACTTTGGTATCGGGCTCGTATTTTGGTTCCGACGCCCGGTACAAGTCTTAAATATTATATATGTGATTTCTGTAAAGTTTGGTGACATTTGGATGTCGTTTGAGATGTTTTGGACCTTGAGTTCCAAGTTAAGAAGTTTTGAAAACTAAAGGTATGAAAATCATGAGTTTGAGGCTTGATTTGATGAAAACGAAGTGATATTGGCGATATGATCGCACGAACAAGTCCATAATGTGTTTTTGAGGTTGTGTACATGTTTGGTTTGGAGCCCGGGGGCTCGGGTAAAGATTTGATAGGCCGTTGGTTAAATTTCTGAATTTTTGCACTGCTGGTTTTTCACCCAGCTGTTGGCTTCGCAAATGCGAAGCATTTTCGCAATTGCGAAGGTGACAGATCAAGGTAGGGTTCGCAAATGCGAACCCTTGATCGCAAATGCGAAGGGCGTCCAGGAAGGCTTGAGTTCGCAATTGCGAACATAACCTCGCAAATGCGAGGCCTTATTGTTAAGCCATGCTTCGCAAATGCGAAGCCTTCTTCGCAAATGCGAAGGTCGCTGGAGGCCAGCCTTGTTCGCAAATGCGAACAATATGTCGCAAATGCGAACCTCCCAGTATGCCTTGGCTTCGCAAATGCGAACAAAAGTTCGCAAATGCGAACTTCCCAGCCTTAGCTTATTTTTCAAACTCCAGAAATTGGTCGGGGTTCGCAATTGCGAACCCATGTTCGCAAATGCGAACACAGAGACCTGAAAAACACGAATTTCAGTCATTTCTTCACATTTTACAAAAACAAAACACTCATTTGCGATTCTTCAAGGATTTCTTCTTCATCAAAACGATTGTAAGTCACTTTTTACTTAATTCTTTCAATTCCTAACATCATTAAACATGTTTTTCATAAGAAATCAATGATTTTCATGGTAGAATTCTTGTTTTTGTTAGAAAATAGGGTTTTTCATAAATTGGGGAATTGGGCCTCGAATTGAGGTCCGATTTTGAAACAAATCATATATATGAACTCGTGGGGGGATGGGTAACCGGATTTTGGTCCTAACCCCGAGTTCCGACCATGTGGGCCCGGGGTTGAAATTCACTATTCATGGGAGAATGTTGTAAAAGTGGTATTTGGTCTTAAGAATTAGTTGGTTGAGTAGAATTGATGATATTAAATCAATTGTGTATAGATACGATTGGATTGGAGTCAAATTCGAAAGGAAAGGGCATTGCTACGGATTAAATCATTCGTAAACTTTCGAGGTAAGTGTTTGTTCTATCCTAGTTTGTAGGAATATGAATTTAGTTATGAATAAATTGCTGAATAAGAGTTATTGGTGTTATACCGGTAATGAAGGTAATTTGTTGAAATTATTATAAATTATTGGTTTAAAACCGGTAATTATAAATATTGTTGATATAGAGATTATTGGCTAAATGCCGGTAACATATATATTTTATATTTGGGATCGTGTGGTACGCCGACCACAAAGTGACTTGAAATCTTGGCATTGGCCATAGTTGCCGGTAGTCGATTGATATATTTGGGAGCGGGTGGTACGCCTACCACAAGATATGATTATTGATATATTTGGGAGCGGGTGGTACGCCTACCACAAGATATAACTATTGATATATTTGGGAGCGGGTGGTACGCCTACCACAAGATATAATTATTGATAATTGGGAGCGGGTGGTACGCCTACCACAAGAGATAATTACTATGATAGTTGGGAGCGGGTGGTACGCCTACCACGAGACATGAAATGAAAGAGGAAATTGAGACATGAAAGTAAGATTATTTTGGATATCTTGAGTTATTGAATATTATTTCAGAGCAGAGTATTTCCTTATAAATGTATTGTATATATATATATCTATATTGCAACTGTACAAGTTTAGGTGGGTGACCGGCCTTAGCCTTGTCACTAGTTCGCTGGGATAGGCCAGGCACTTACCAGCACATGGGGTCGGTTGTGCTGATACTACACTCTGCGCTCTTTTTGCGCAGATACAGGTTACGGACAGCAGCAGCGGCAGTAGCGACTTGTGGATTTTCCGACTACTGAGACTACGAGGTAGCCTTGCAGGCGTCCGCAGGACCCGTTGTCTTTCCTATCTATGCTTTTCATTCTGTTATCTCATGTAATCGAGATAAACAGCTTGTACTTTCTTTCAAACAATTATGTGTATTATTCTTAGAAGTTCGTGAGTATTGTGACACCCAGTCTTGGGTAGTGTATCAGATTTGGATTTTTCTTTATCATATCTGACTAAGTCTTCCGCTAAATTTTGATTATTCCGCTGTAATTTTTATGTTGTTAATAAGAAATTGGTTATTAATGGAGATGTAATTAATATTTGGCTTGCCTAGCTTCTATTTAGTAGGCGCCATCATGACCCCGATGGTGGGAAATCCGGGTCGTGACAAGTTGGTATCAGAGCACTAGGTTGCACAGGTCTCACAACTCACGAACAACCTTAGTAGAGTCTGAAGGATCGGTACGGAGACGTCTGTATTTATCCTCCAGAGGCTACAGAGTTAGGAAAATATTCTCTTTATTCTTTCCAGTCGTGCGACTTGATCTTTTGAATGTTAATTGAACTTCTACTCGGTTCTTTCGCAGATGGTAAGGACACGTGCATCCTCATCTACTGACCAGCAGCCCGAGGTCCCAGCAGCGGCAGCTCTCGCTAGGGGTAGAGGCCGAGGTCGAGGTCGTCCTAGAGGACAAGGTAGGGGCAGAGCTCATCCCCGAGCAGCGGCCCAAGTGACAGAACCTCAGGCTCATATCGAGGAGGAGGTTCCAGTCCCAGCAGCTCCAGTAGGCCCAGCTCAGGTCCCAGGAGGAGTTATGTTTTCACCGGATCTTTAGGATGCTTTGGTCCGGATAGCAGGTTTTATGGACAATATCACCAGAGCAGGTTTATTACCAGTAGCACCAGCCACTTCTCAGGCTGGAGGAGGTAATCAGACTCCTACTACGCGCACTCCGGAGCCAGTAATTCCCCATGCTCAGGTTCCTGTGATTCAGCCAGTTGAGGCAGCTCAGCCTGTTATTGTGATTCTGTCTAATGATGGTGCAGCTATGTTCGCTGATGCGTTGTGGAGATTGGACAGGTTTACCAAACTGTTCACTACCACATTCAGTGGCACTCCTTCAGAGGATCCACAGGACTTCCTATACAGCTGCCACGAAGTTCTCCGTACTATGGGTATTGTGGAGACAAATGGTGTGGATTTTGCTACTTTTCGGTTATCTGGTTCCGCCAAGACTTGGTGGAGAGATTATTGTCTAACCGGGCCAGCGGGATCGTCATCTTTGACTTGGGAGCAGTTTGCAGAATTATTCTTGGAGAAGTTCCTTCCAGCAACTCAGCGGGAGTTTATGCGCAGACAATTTGAGCGTCTTCATCAGGGTTCTATGTCTGTCACACAGTACGAGACTAGGTTCGTGGATCTGGCTCGTCATGCTGTTATCATACTTCCCACAGAGCGGGAGAGAGTGAGGAGGTTTATTGATGGCTTGAATCAGCCAATTCGGCTACAGATGGCTATGGGTGCAGGAACTGAAATCACTTTTCGGGAGGCGGCTAATGCAGCCCGCCGGATAGAGATGGCTCTGTCACAGGGAGCGAGACATGGATCAGATAAGAGATCTCGTAATTCGGGTAGATTCAGTGGTACCTCGTCCGGAGATAGAGATTTTTATGATAGAGGCCATCCTCCTAGGCCTTATCAATCAGCTCTTCAGGTTTCTCATGATGCTTCAGGTGATCGTAATTCTCAGCCACGCTACTCTGATCAGCAGCCTATTAGTGCACCACCACTTCGCCATTTTCAGCAGTCGAGGGCTTGTTTTACGTGCGGTGATCTTAGGCACATTGCAAGGTATTGCCCTCGAGCTTCTGACAGATCTCACCAGCAGGGTTCTCGTGCCATGATTCAGGCCCCAGTTCCCTCACAGCCTGCCCAACCGGCTAGAGGCGGAGGTAGAGGACATAGAGGTGGAGGTAGAGGTCATAGAGGTGGAGCTCAGACTGATAGAGGTAGAGACCAGCCAGCAGCTGATCGTCCTAGAGATACTGCTCAGGGTGGTGGGGCACAACCCCGATGTTATGCACTTCCGCCAGACCAGAGGCCGAGTCTTCTGATGCCGTCATTACAGGTATTATTTTGGTTTGTGATAGAAAAGCATCAGCATTATTTGACCCTGGTTCTACATATTCGTATGTGTCTTCCTATTTTGCACCATACTTGATTCAGCCCAGTGATCCACTGAGTGTTCCCGTTCATGTGTCTACACCAGTAGGCGACTCTATTGTGGTTGATCGAGTTCATCGGTCATGTATTATAGTAATTGAGGGTCTCGAGACCCGTGCTGATTTATTACTCCTAAATATGGTGGACTTCGATATTATACTAGGCATGGACTGGCTATCTCCTTATCATGCTATTTTAGATTGTCATGCCAAGACTGTGACTTTAGCTCTGTCAAATTCGCCTCGTATAGAGTGGAAAGGAATTTCAGGTCATACTAGCCGTAATGTTATTTCTTATGTTAAAGCTCATCGTATGGTTGGAAAGGGATGCTTGGCTTATTTGGCCTATGTCCGTGATTCTAGTGCTGAGGTTCCTTCTATTGACTCTGTGCCTGTGGTTCGCGAATTTCCTGAAGTATTTCCTTCAGACTTGCCAGGTATGCCGCCCGATAGGGACATTGATTTTTGCATTGATTTGGCTCCAGGCACTCAGCCCATTTCCATTCCCCCATACCGTATGGCTCCGCCAGAGTTAAAAGAATTGAAGGAACAATTGCAGGATTTACTTAAAAAGGGTTTCATTAGACCTAGTGTTTCGCCGTGGGGTGCACCTGTATTATTTGTAAAGAAGAAAGATGGTTCGATGAGAATGTGCATTGACTATCGACAGTTAAACAAGGTGACTATCAAAAATAAATATCCACTTCCGCGAATTGATGATTTATTTGACCAGCTTCAGGGTGCCAAGGTATTTTCAAAGATAGATTTGAGATCTGGCTATCATCAGCTGAAGATTAGGGCACCTGATGTCCCTAAAACCGCGTTCCGCACTCGGTATGGACATTATGAATTTCTGGTCATGTCTTTTGGGTTGACAAATGCTCCAGTAGCTTTTATGGAATTAATGAATCGGGTGTTCCGGCCTTATTTAGACTTGTTTGTAATAGTCTTCATTGATGACATATTAATATATTCCCGCAGTCAGGAGGAGCATGCACAACATCTCAGAGTGGCCTTACAGACTCTGAGAGATAGCCAGCTATATGCAAAATTTTCAAAGTGTGAATTTTGGCTAAGTTCGGTTGCATTCCTGGGTCATATTGTGACGGCAGCAGGTATTCAGGTTGATCCGAAGAAAATTGAGGCAGTCAAGAGCTGGCCTAGACCGACATCAGCCACAGATATTCGGAGTTTCTTGGGGTTAGCAGGCTATTATCGCCGATTCGTAGAAGGATTTTCGTCTATTGCAACCCCACTGACCAGATTGACCCCAGAAGGGTGTTCAATTTGAATGGTCCGATGAATGTGAGGCGAGCTTTCAAAAGCTCAAGACAACCTTGACCACGACACCGGTATTGGTTTTACCCACAGGTACGGGACCTTATACTGTTTATTGTGATGCTTCCCGTATTGGGCTTGGTGCAATGTTAATGCAGGATGGCAAGGTTATTGCCTATGCTTCGAGGCAGTTGAAGATTCATGAGAAGAACTATCCAGTGCATGATCTAGAATTGGCGGCGATTATTCACGCATTGAAGATCTGGAGGCATTATTTGTATGGTGTAGCATGTGAAATATACACCGATCATAAGAGTCTTCAGTATTTGTTTAAGCAGAAAGAGTTGAATATGAGGCCGAGAAGGTGGCTAGAGTTGCTAAAAGACTATGATGTTACTATTTTATATCACCCAGGTAAGGCCAATGTGGTGGCCGATGCATTGAGTAGAAAGTCTGCCAGCATGGGTAGTCTTGCATATATTCCGATCAGTCAGAGACCATTGGCTCTAGACGTCCAGGCATTAGCCAACCGGTTCGTGAGATTGGACATTTCTGAGCCTAGCAGGTGTTAGCCTGCACGGTCGCTCGTTCTTCTTTATTAGAGCGTATCCGTGAGAGGCAATTTGATGATCCTCATTTGCGTGAGTTGAGAGATACAGTACATCGGGGAGGTGCCACACAGGTAAATCTAGATGATGATGGGGTATTGAAATTGCAGGGTCGAGTTTGTGTGCCCAATGTCGAAGGGATTCGAGAGTTAATCTTAGCAGAGGCCCACAGTTCGCGGTATTCTATTCACCCCAGGCGCCGCGAAGATGTACCAGGACTTACGGCAGCACTATTGGTGGCGCAGAATGAAGAAAGATATCGTTGCGTATGTCGCTCGGTGTCTAAATTGTCAGCAGGTGAAGTATGAGCACCAGAGACCTGGTGGTGTATTCCAGAGGATTGAAATTCCCGAGTGGAAATGGGAGCGGATCACTATGGATTTCGTTACTAGACTTCCTTTGACTAGAAGGAAATTTGATGTTATTTGGGTCATTGTTGATAGGCTGACCAAGTCAGCACACTTTATTCCAGTATCTGTCTCCTATTCATCGGAGAGGTTAGCGGAGATTTACATTAGGGAGATTGTTCGTCTCCATGGGGTGCCAGTATCTATTATCTCTGATCGGGGTACGCAATTTACCTCGCGGTTCTGGAGAGCGGTCCAGCGGGAGTTAGGCACTCAGGTTCAGTTGAGTACAGCATTTCATCCTCGGACGGATGGCCAGTCCGAGAGGACTATTCAGATTCTTGAGGACATGCTTCGAGCCTGTGTTATTGATTTCGGAGGCTCGTGGGATCAGTTTCTACCATTAGCAGAGTTCGCCTACAATAACAGCTACCAATCTAGCATCCAGATGGCTCCGTATGAGGCATTGTATGGTAGGCGATGTCGATCACCGGTCGGATGGTTTGAACCGGGAGAGGCTCGGTTGTTGGGTACAGACTTAGTTCAGGAGGCCTTAGATAAGGTCAAGACTATTCAGGAGAGATTGCGTTCAGCTCAGTCTAGGCAAAAGACTTATGCGGATCGCAAGGTTCGAGATGTAGATTTCATGGTTGGTGAACGAGTATTGCTCCGGGTGTCGCCTATGAAGGGCGTGATGAGGTTTGGGAAGAAGGGCAAGCTCGGCCCTAGGTATATTGGTCCATTTGAGATTCTAGACAGAGTGGGAGGGGTGGCTTACAGATTAGCTTTGCCGCCTAGCTTATCAGCCGTGCATCCAGTTTTTCATGTATCTATGCTTCGGAGATACCACGGTGATCCCACACATGTGTTAGACTACAGTACTGTCCAATTGGACAATGATCTATCTTACGAGGAGGAGCCGGTAGCCATTCTAGACCAGCAGGTTCGACAGCTGAGGTCGAAGAGTTATCCTTCTGTGCGTGTTCAGTGGAGAGGTCAGCCTCCTGAGGCATCGACCTGGGAGTCCGAGTCTGATATGCGGAGCCGCTACCCACACTTGTTTCCTGACTCAGGTACTACTTTCTTTTGTCCGTTCGAGGACGAACGGTTGTTTTAGAGGTGGAGATTGTGACGACCCAAAGGGTCATCACTTATTTAATTAATCATTTCGAGCTTCTGAGGCCTCGAAAACCTCATTCTATGTTGCCTCGATTTACGTGCACGATCCGAGCATGTAGCTGGAAAGATTTTGTGATATAAAATATGAATTCTATGAGAAATTTGGATAAAAATGATATTAATATTGATATGGTTGACTTCGGTCAACATTTTTGGTAAACGGATCCGGACCCGAGATTGGATGGTCCCGAGAGGTCCGTAGGAAAATATGGGACTTGGACATGCGTCCGGAGTCGAATTCCGAGGCCTAGAGCCCAAGTTATGAATTTTTATGTGAAATTGTTTTTGATGTAATTATTAAAGGAAATAAATTAATTGACTTTGGTATCGGGATCGTATTTTGGTTCCGACGCCCGGTACAAGTCTTAAATATTATATATGTGATTTCTGTAAAGTTTGGTGACATTTGGATGTCGTTTGAGATGTTTTGGACCTTGAGTTCCAAGTTAAGAAGTTTTGAAAACTAAAGGTATGAAAATCATGAGTTTGAGGCTTGATTTGATGAAAACGAAGTGATATTGGCGATATGATCGCACGAACAAGTCCATAATGTGTTTTTGAGGTTGTGTACATGTTTGGTTTGGAGCCCGGGGGCTCGGGTAAAGATTTGATAGGCCGTTGGTTAAATTTCTGAATTTTTGCACTGCTGGTTTTTCACCCAGCTGTTGGCTTCGCAAATGCGAAGCATTTTTCGCAATTGCGAAGGTGACAGATCAAGGCAGGGTTCGCAAATGCGAACCCTTGATCGCAAATGCGAAGGGCGTCCAGGAAGGCTTGAGTTCGCAATTGCGAACATAACCTCGCAAATGCGAGGCCTTATTGTTAAGCCATGCTTCGCAAATGCGAAGCCTTCTTCGCAAATGCGAAGGTCGCTGGAGGCCGCCTTGTTCGCAAATGCGAACAATATGTCGCAAATGCGAACCTCCCAGTATGCCTTGGCTTCGCAAATGCGAACAAAAGTTCGCAAATGCGAACTTCCCAGCCTTAGCTTATTTTTCAAACTCCAGAAATTGGTCGGGGTTCGCAAATGCGAACACAGAGACCTGAAAAACACGAATTTCAGTCATTTCTTCACATTTTACAAAAACAAAACACTCATTTGCGATTCTTCAAGGATTTCTTCTTCATCAAAACGATTGTAAGTCACTTTTTACTTAATTCTTTCAATTCCTAACATCATTAAACATGTTTTTCATAAGAAATCAATGATTTTCATGGTAGAATTCTTGTTTTTGTTAGAAAATAGGGTTTTTCATAAATTGGGGAATTGGGCCTCGAATTGAGGTCCGATTTTGAAACAAATCATATATATGAACTCGTGGGGGGATGGGTAACCGGATTTTGGTCCTAACCCCGAGTTCCGACCATGTGGGCCCGGGGTTGAAATTCACTATTCATGGCAGAATGTTGTAAAAGTGGTATTTGGTCTTAAGAATTAGTTGGTTGAGTAGAATTGATGATATTAAATCAATTGTGTATAGATACGATTGGATTGGAGTCAAATTCGAAAGGAAAGGGCATTGCTACGGATTAAATCATTCGTAAACTTTCGAGGTAAGTGTTTGTTCTATCCTAGTTTGTAGGAATATGAATTTAGTTATGAATAAATTGTTGAATAAGAGTTATTGGTGTTATACCGGTAATGAAGGTAATTTGTTGAAATTATTATAAAATTATTGGTTTAAAACCGGTAATTATAAATATTGTTGATATAGAGATTATTGGCTAAATGCCGGTAATATATATATTTTATATTTGGGATCGTGTGGTACGCCGACCACAAAGTGACTTGAAATCTTGGCATTGGCCATAGTTGCCGGTAGCCGATTGATATATTTGGGAGCGGGTGGTACGCCTACCACAAGATATGATTATTGATATATTTGGGAGCGGGTGGTACGCCTACCACAAGATATAACTATTGATATATTTGGGAGCGGGTGGTACGCCTACCACAAGATATAATTATTGATAATTGGGAGCGGGTGGTACGCCTACCACAAGAGATAATTACTATGATAGTTGGGAGCGGGTGGTACGCCTACCACGAGACATGAAATGAAAGAGGAAATTGAGACATGAAAGTAAGATTATTTTGGATATCTTGAGTTATTGAATATTATTTCAGAGCAGAGTATTTCTTTATAAATGCATTGTATATATATATATATCTATATTGCAACTGTACAGGTTATATGTGGGTGACTGGCCTTAGTCTCGTCACTATTTCGCTGGGATAGGCCAGGCACTTACCAACACATGGGGTCGGTTGTGCTGATACTACACTCTGCGCTCTTTTGCGCAGATACAGGTTACGGACAGCAGCAGCGGCAGTAGCGACTTGTGGATTTTCCGATTACTAAGACTACGAGGTAGCCTTGCAGGCGTCCGCAGGACCCGTTGTCTTTCCTATCTATGCTTTTCATTCTGTTATCTCATGTAATCGAGATAAATAGCTTGTACTTTCTTTCAACCAATTATGTGTATTATTCTTAGAAGTTCGTGAGTATTGTGACACCAGTCTTGGGTAGTGTATCAGATTTGGATTTTTCTTTATCATATCTGACTAAGTCTTCCGCTAAATTTTGATTATTCCGCTGTAATTTTTATGTTGTTAATAAGAAATTGGTTATTAATGGATATGTAATTAATATTTGGCTTGCCTAGCTTCTATTTAGTAGGCGCCATCATGACCCCGATGGTGGGAAATCCGGGTCGTGACATTTATGTGGAAAAACTCCTTCCTCTTTGTTGTTATATCTTTCTCGGGTATTTGAACACTGAGGTATACCCTACGTATCTTTTCAAACGGATCGTTACAAAGCCCCCGGGGTAGTAAAAAGGGAGGTGTGACAGCTCTGGCGACTCTACTGGGGAACCCAACCCAGAACTTCGGTTTCAAGGTTTAAGAACTCGAGCTCCTTAGAATCGTCGTCCTCGATATTATTTGACTTTGTTATATGCTTTGTAAAACATGCTATGTGTTTTACCGCTTTGATATTATATGGATTGTATATAAATTGTGTCGAAAATCCTTCTCTTCTTCACCCCCGGGGATGTGCTTATTGGTTGAGACTCCCCTTTCTGTTAAGTCACACTTGAACTAAGAAACAGAGGCCGGATAAGTTACAAAGCCGATTGACTCCGCAAGTCACCGGTATATAGCCCCCTCCTCGATTCGAGTTGTCCGCTCGGGTACACGGTCTAGCACTTTATGAAACTATAAGATGTTGAACATAGGTCTAGCGCGATTATTTGCATCATATCTAACTTAGGGAACTCAACACAGGAGTTGGGTCCGTCTAGGACAGGCGACCCGGTATTTAAAGACCGAGCATATTATGTGTTGCATTTTATTGTCCTTGATCGTTATGCGGACCGGCAAAATTCCCGAGAGTAGAAAAGAGTGTTCAATAAAAGAGAGAAATAAGAACTAGTGATAAAAGTGCAGTCGGAAAATATGAAAATTTGAAAAAAAAATGGCTTTGTTGTTAAAATAATTGGTCAATTAATCTGACCGAACTACGCATGTTTGATTCTCGCCATTAGGCGGGACACGTAGGCAACCCTTGAACGGGTCCAACCACCTTTTTAGAAAAAGACCAAAAATATTTTCGTTTCAAATAATCGGAGTGATCGCTATTTTTGGAAACGGCCGAATGTTCCGAAAGGACGCCGGAAGGCTGTTTTGGCAAAAATGGCCACTTCGAGAGTCATGTCTCTTTCTTTTTCAAATTCAAAAATGAAAATTTGCCTTGAAAAATATTTTTTCTCTTTTCTAAATAAAATCGCCCTAATAAATGTGCAGGATGAGCACAATACATAATGAACCTTTCACTTTAATGAATAAAATCCATTTGGAGCTAAGACTCTGGTGGAACGACATGGGAATAGAAGGTCAAAATTGGGTCAAAGGCTACTTAAAGGATCTCACAGGCTTATTGGACATAATTCCCCGAGACGACATAATCCGAGCACTGGTCACATATTGGGATCCTGCGCACAATGTACTACATCTTTCGGACTTTGAACTCACTCCCACTCTTGAGGAAATTGCTTTCTACATAGGGAAGAAAGAGGTCCCCTTAAAAGAGAAACACCCGATGGCACCAAGAGCGGTAACTGTGCACCGTTTCTTGGACTCTTTGAAAATTGCTCGAAACGTCCACAATGAGGATTTAGCCAACGGATTTTGCTCCCTAAATTTCATTTATAGCAGATATGGACATGTCGGGGGTTTCAATGACTCCACGAACAAGCTTTGTAGCAAGTCCAACCGAGCAAATGGGAGGAACATCGACGGTTTGCTTTCTTAGTGGCGTTTCTCGAGATCATCATACTTCCGAGAAAAGACGGGCACATTGATATAAAAGTTGCCGGGGTAGCAAACACTTTGGTTGTACAAGATAATTGTACTCTGGCTCCAATGATTTTAGCAGACATCTACCGTGCCTTGACTACATGCAAAGCAAGGTCCAACTTCTTCGAGGGATGTAACTTGATTTTGCAAATCTGGTTGATAGAACATCTATGCCATCATCCTTCGTTCTCAAGCTATGGGTTGGCTGAAAGAACGTGCCTCGAAGAATTCGACACGAGAACAAAAGAAGTTAAGTTGCCGGAGGGAGTTAAGGATTGGATTTCATATCTACGATCGTTGACCGATAGCCAGATCGATTGGGCATACATATGGTTTCCCCTCGACGAGGTGATTTACATGCCGACGGAAGGGTCACACTTTTTGATCATGGGTTTGAAAAGTATCCAGCCTTATGCCCCGTACAGGGCCCTGCGACAGCTTGGAAGATGTCAAGTTATACCAAAGGATGGGACCTCAGTTCGCAAGTAATAGAGATTAGTCCGGATGGGCAATTCCCGGAAGCAAAGGTTCGACAGATTTGGAATGAATGTCAGAATTTGAAAGTAGAGACTTGTGTGGAGAGCAGAGCTCGGGGATAAGTGTCGTCGGGATATTCCGCATGGTATCGATGGGGTATTAAGCATGACAGGCCATCGAAAAGACCTCACTTGCAAGATTTGGCGGAGCAATCTAAGGAAAATAGGAATTGGGCAGCCAAAGAAAGCGAGTATAAGGCCAAGATCAGCTTGCTAGAAAATAGTTGAGAGATCTCCAGTTTGAGAGTGGTTTGCAGGCAACATCTGATGAAGGAGAGAAGAAGCAGCTGAAAAAGAAGAATGAAATTCTGAAGGCTCAGGTTGCTAAAATGAAAATTGCATTCAAGACCCCTGTTTGCTTAGCTCGAGACGAGAAATTGATTGAAAATCTTCGGCGCAAAGTGAATGACTACAGCTTCGATTTAGACAAAGCAGAAAAGGAGTTAGTCAGGGTTCGGAAGCAACTGGCCAATGATGCCGAGGATAGAGCTAGGTTGGTTCAGCAATTACAGGATAAGCATGAGTTTGAGGTAGCTCGTCTGAGAAAGAAAATTGTCACAGCCACTGTCAAAAGTAACAAGATCATCAAAGAACTCGAAGAAGAAAGAGAACATTGTTACACGACTATGGCTCGGTTAGAGTTTGAGCTACAACAAATGCAAAAGGAGAACCAACACACCTTAGATGCTCGCGTCGAACAGATCAGCCGATTTCTTCAAGAGAAAGGGGTTATTCGAGAGAGAATTGTTCATATTGCTCAGTATATCACCCGAAAGAGCCAATTGTGTGAAGACATGTCCTGAGAAACATTTGTGTCAACTGTGAAATTCTTTGTGCAGCAAGTCATGTCCGACCTAGATAGGCTCCAAAGTGGATTAGCATATAGGCCCGTGGCAAGACCGAGCGATGTCTCGCGGGCACTAGGAGCATTAATGTATTCATAGGGCATGCATTTTGTATTCATATTTCTTTGCATTAGTAGCACAACACCATCTTGTAAACCGATGTTTTTGAAATATCAATGAGAAATCAAGAGTTGTTGCTAATCCTTTTGCTTTATATCAATTCTTGTACGATAGGCAAATAAATAGGAATGCAAATCAATAAAGAAAATAAGAGAAAAAAAAGGAAAAAGAGAGAAGAGGAAAAAGAAAGAGAGTAAAAAAAAAGAAAAGGAAAAAAAGGGAAAAAGAAAAGAAAAAAAGGGGCAAGAAAGAAAAAGAAGAAAAAAAAAGGAAAGAAAAAGAGAATGATGAGGTTGGTTCAAAATGGAACAAATGCCGGAATGATGGATGGCGATCAAAGGCAAAAATTGTGATTATTCCAATCGTTGCATCTTATCATTTCATATGCTAACTATTAACGGGTGTTGTTGTTTATGAGAATCAGATTTCAGTTGGCAACTGGTATTCTGGCTAATCATCCCTACAACACACGATCTAAGGCAATGACAAAGGCAGTATCTCAAGAAATTGAACCAACTGTCATGGACCCTGTCCAAGAGGAGGAAGTTGTGGATGTGGCAGGAATGAAAGAAGAAATGTACAAGCTGAAGCAGTAGATGGCTGAGATGTACCAGGCTTGGTCTAGGGGTCAACCCTTACCTTCATATCCCGTTAACCCAGCATACGTCCCTCCAGTCAATCCCAACCCCGAGCCACCCACTATGAACTCATCCTTCACATATCCAGACTATCACCACTACTACGCTTCCACCTCTCAGGTGCCACCACCACTGTCAAAACAGATGCAACCCAGCCACCACAGGTCGCCCCGGTATATGTAGCACCTTCACCTGCCGCCTTGCATAAGTCATCTAGTGAGCCGTTGTTCCATGTACAGGACGCCCACTACTACCCGCCTGAACCAACATTTCGGCAGCATGAATCTCATACCCCGTTGATGGAGGCAACCGAAGAAAAACCTGTCAGGAACTTATAATTGGAGGAGATGGCCGGAAAGATGAGGAGTTTGGAGCAGTCCTTCCGTAACATACAAGGGCTAGGAGGCAAGTGAGTGTAGCGTACAAAGACCTATGTCTGTTCCCAGAAGTGCAGCTCCCGATTGGGTTCAAGTTGCCTAAGTTTGACATGTATAATAGACACGGAGATCCGGTAGCCCATCTTAGAGGATACTGCAGCAAGATGCGTGGCGCAGGGGGGAGAGATGAGCTTCTGATGGCGTACTTTAGCCAATGTTTGAGTGGTTCTACACTGGAATGGTACACACGTCAAGATCATACCAGGTGGTTCATCTAGGATGATCTAGCATAATTATTTGCTAACCACTTCCAGTACAACTTGGAGATCATACCGGATAGGTTGTCACTTACTAAGATGAAAAAGAAACCTGGTGAAAGCTTTCGAGAATACGACTTTAGATAGAGAGAACAAGCGGCGAGGGTGGATCCGCCGATGAAAGAAAGTGAAATGGTAGACTGTTTTTTGCAGGCCTTGGAACCTACTTACTATGGACATCTGGTGTCAGCTATCGACAAGAATTTTAATGAAGTCATAAAAATGGGGAGTTTTGTGGAAGAAGGATTGAAAACCAATAAGATTATGAGCTTTTCTGCGATCAAGGCCACAAATCAGGCCATACAGACAGGGAATGGAGGATCCATTGGGAAGAAAAAGAAAGAAGAGGTGTCGGTCGTGGAGAGTAAACCCTGGAATCGTAGCCAATACCATCACCTACCTCACCCATACCAAACATACCCGCCAGCACCCTACAACCCACCTCCACCATACTATCCACCCACTACCCCACACTACCCCATTCCACAAGCCCAAACTTATCCACCACTCCCTCAGCTATGGCGAGCCCAGGTCCCGCAAAATGTTTATCACATAGAGAACACCTATCCCTCTTCTAGAACTTACAAGAACCCGAACAGACCGAACTTTAGGCGCGATCCAGAAATGAGGAATAGAGCCCAAACGAAGAAAACATTCACCCCATTGAGGGAATCCTACACCAGCCTCTATCATCAACTGAAGGAATTGGGGATGTTGAATCCAATCGAACCAAAGCTTCCAAACCCACCTCCCAAGAATATTGATCAGTCGGTCAGGTGCGAGTATTGCTCTGGGGCACCGGGGCACGATACCAAAAAATGTTGGCACTTGAAGACTGCTATACAGGAGCTCATTGATAGTCGGAGGATTGAGGTACAGGCTCCAGAGACTCCGAACATTACTCAGAATCCACTGCCGACTCATCAGGAGACACACATGATAGAGTTGGCATAAGAGGAGAACAGCAGGAAGCCGTTCCAGTCGGTCATGATGATAAAAGCCAGCAGCAAAGTAGAAAAGAAAATTGAGAAAGAGAAAGCAATAGCTGAAGTACCAGTGAAAAAGCAACCAGTGGTTGATACTTTGAAAGTTGTGGTGCTAGGGGTGAAACTGTTGTTGACAGTGAAAGGTGCATGCATGGAACCAGTAATTATAAAGCCAGTGGTGCAGATGCTGGTGGTAGATACTAAAGTTGTACCTTGGAACTACAACAAGGTGGCAGTAGTGTACAAAGGAAAAAAAGTGACTGGAGAGATCAACGAGACACACGGTCTAACTCATTCCGGGCGATGTTTTGCCCCGGAAGAGTTAAGAAAAATGAAGGTGGTGAAGGAGAGTCATATGAAGAAGCCGGTCTCTGAAGAAGAAGTAGAAGAATTTCCGAAGAAGATAAAATCTCAAGACTACTCGATAGTGGAACCGTTGAGGAAGACACCTGCACAAATCTCTTTGCTCTCATTGTTGATTCACTCGGAGGAACACAGAAAAGCATTGTTGAAGATATTGAATGAGGCAGATGTCCCCGAAAAGCTCTCAGTCTGCCTTCTTGAGAAGATTACTAACAAGATTTTTGAGTCCAACAAGGTTACGTTCTCAGACGGTGAATTGCCGATTGAAGGGACCGAACATAACAAGGCACTCTACCTTAATGGGAAAAGTGAGGAATCAGTGGTCACTCGGGTGTTGATAGGCAACGGTTCGAGTGCAAACATTTGTCCACTTTCGACTCTCGGAAAGTTGAATATCAATCCTGACAGAATCCGGCGGAATAGTGTGAATGTGCGAGGGTTCGACGGAGGAAGCAAAAATACTTTGGGGGATATCATTTTGGAGGTCACCATTGGGCCGGTAGACTTTACGATAGATTTTCAGGTGTTAGACATCACTGTGTCCTATAATCTATTGCTGGGTCGACCATGGATCCATGCAGCTAAGGCTGTACCATCATCCTTGCACCAAATGGTTAGGTTCGAATGGGAGCAACAAAAAATCACAGTGCACAGAAAAGGATATACTTGCAATGCCATAATGCCCTTCGAGGAGACGGATGGTGACAAGGGTCCCTGGGTGTACCACGTGACAGACACTGTAGCAGTGAACAAGATTGCTAAAGGAGAGAAATTGCCAATCCCTACAGTGGCTCCTGCCGCTGTGATGGTAGCCAGGGAGATGATCAAGAATGGATTTACACCGGGAAAATGGCTAGGAATAGCTTTGCAATGAATAACTCAACCAGTCCATCTACCGGTAAACAATGACCCCCTCGGCTTGGGCTTCAAACCCACCCACGACGACATCCAGAAAGCCAAAAGAACCAAAAAGAAAAATTGGACCCTTCCTAAACCTATCCCAAAACTGTCCGACACCTTTGCCAAGCTTGGTACAAAACGACATCTGACATCTGCTGCGTCGAGGTATGCTGAGACTAGACCTGATGAGGAGCTCCTGATGAGGTTTGAAATGTTATTTGGGGACGTGAACATGGTATAGATGGGCGAGGGTACCAGCAAGATAGACGTTCAGTTCGTGGGGTCTAGTGTTGCGCTCAACAACTGGGAAGCCACTCCTTTCCCAATCAGGAAGGAGTCTTGGTAGTTAGCTTTTGAAATAGATCATCATTTCCCAAAAAGCAATTTTATTTTTGTAGTCCCCACCCCCATTGAAATTAAAATGTACCCAAACTCTGTTCATCTTTTGAAATATCAATGAAATGCAATTTCTTTCCTCATTTTTGCCTTATTTTTATTTTTATTTTTATTTTTCTTCCTTTTGTACAGTTCAATATGTGCTGATTCTGATGATATGTCATGCATGAAGGATTCCCAGCCCAGTTCTGACAATCGAATTATTATACAAGAAATTGAAAATGATAGTGAGATAGAATATGAGGTTGAGGAAATACTGGAGAAAATAAGTAAAGACTTGGAACAATATGAGGAAAAACCCAAACCAAACTTGAGTGAGACAGAATCTATCAATTTGGGGAGTGAGGATAATGTCCGGGAGACAAAAATCAGTGTACATTTAGAAGCCTCCCTCAGGGAAGAGTTAATAAGGTTGCTGCATGAATTCAAGGACATATTTGCTTGGTATTATGATGACATGCCCGGACTTAGCACTGATTTGGTGGTACACAAGTTGCCTATTTTTCCTGAATGCCGGCCAGTGAAGCAAAAGTTGAGAAAGTTCAAAACGGACATCAGCGTGAAGATAAAAGAAGAGGTTAATAAGCAGTTCGAGGCAAAGGTCATATGAGTTACTAAGAACCCGACCTGGTTAGCAAATGTTGTGCCAGTCCCAAAGAAGAATGGAAAAGCCATGGTATGTGTGGATTACAGAGACCTTAACAAAGCCAGTCCAAATGGTGATTTCCCATTGCCAAACATCCATATACTAATCGACAATTGCGCCAAGCATGAAATTGGTTCTTTTGTAGATTGTTATGCAGGTTATCACCAGATCCTAATGGACGAAGAGGATGTAGAGAAAACTGCTTTCATTACGCCTTGGGGAACGTACTGCTATAGAGTGATACCGTTTGGGTTAAAGAATGCCGGAGCTACTTATATGAGGGCAATGACCACAATGTTCCATGACATGATGCATCGAGAAATTGAGGTGTATGTGGACGACGTCATCATAAAGTCCAAGTAGCAACATGATCATGTGAGGGATTTAAGGAAGTTTTTTCAAAGGCTCCGAAGGTACAATCTTAAACTCAATCCTGCAAAATGCGCTTTTGTAGTACCTTCAGGGAAGCTATTGGGATTTATAGTGAGTCGGCGAGGCATTGAACTAGATCCGTCAAAGATCAAAGCCATCCGGAGTTTACCTCCGCCGAAGAACAAGAAGGAATTAATGAGCTTACTAGGAAGGTTGAATTATATTAGTCGGTTCATCGCTAAGTTGACATCAACATGTGAGCCGATCTTCAAGTTGTTAAAGAAAGATGCAGTAGTAAAATGGACAGATGAATGTCAGGAAGCCTTCGACAAAATCAAGGAATATTTAGCAAATCCTCCAGTGCTAGTTCCTCAGGAGCCGGGAAGACCTTTGATCTTATATCTGACGGTGCTTGACAATTCTTTTGGTTGTGTGCTAGGACAGCGATGAGATGGGCAAGAAAGAGGAGGCTATATATTACCTTAGTAAGAAATTCACATCTTACGAGGTAAAATATACTTAGTTAGAGAGAACATGCTGTGCATTGACCTGGGTGGCTCAGAAACTGAAGCACTATCTGTCAGCATACACCACGTACTTGATATCACGGTTGGATCCTCTAAAGTATATATTCTAGAAGCCCATACCTATAGGAAGACTTGCTAAATGGCAGATTCTGCTCACAGAATTTGACATCATTTATGTAACTCGTACGGCGATGAAGGCGCAGGCAGTTGCAGATCACTTGGCAGAGAATCCAGTGGATGATGAGTATGAACCACTAAAGACATATTTTCCGGATGAGGAGGCAATGAATGTCGAATAAATAGAACAAAGTGAAAAGCCAGGATAGAAGATGTATTTCGACGAAGCCGTCAATAGTAAGGGAGTTGGTATCGGAGCAGTACTTATTTCAGAAACGTGTCAACACTATCCCATTACCGCTCAGCTCTGATTTTTCTGTACTAACAATATGGCTGAATATGAGGCGTGTATATTGGGATTGAGTATGGCAATAGACATGGGTGTTCAAGAGATTTTGGTCATGGGCGACTCGGATCTTTTGATACATCAAATTCAGGGAGAATGGGAGACAAGGGATTTGAAATTAATACCTTATAGGCATTGTCTACATGAGTTGTCCCAAAGATTCCAATCCATAGAGTTCAAGCATATCCCAAGAATGCACAACGAAGTTGCAGATGCTCTGGCCACACTATCCTCTATGTTACATCATCCGGACAAAGCCTATATAGATCCACTTTAGATCCAGGTATATGATCAGAATGCTTACTGTTTTGCTGTGGAAGGAGAGTTGGATGGAGAACCGTGGTATCATGACATGAAGGAATACTTGAAGGCAGGTAAATACCCGGAGCAAGCCACCGGAGATCAGAAGAGAGTTGTAAGACGCTTAGCGAATGGCTTTTTCCTCAGTGGAGGAATCATATATAAAAGAACACTAGACCTAGGATTGTTGAGGTGTGTGGATGCGCAACAAGCTGATAAGATCATGACTGAGGTGCACGCTGGAGCCTGCGGACCCCATATGAGCGGATATATCTTAGCAAAGAAGATTCTGAGAGCTGGGTACTATTGGCTCACCATGGAGCAGGACTGTATCAGGTATGTGAGGAAATGCCACCAATGCCAAGTACATGGAGATTTAATCCACTCCCCACCTTATGAGTTGCATACGATGTGTGCACCCTGGCCGTTTGTTGCATGGGGCATGGATGTTATCGGACCGATAGAGCCTGCAGCTTCCAATGGACATAGATTCATTTTGGTTTCAATTGACTACTTTACCAAATGGGTTGAGGCAAAGACATTCAAGGCGGTGATGAAGAAAGCTGTGGTGGATTTTGTGCATGAAAATATTATATGCCGGTTTGGAATTCCCAAGGTAATCATCACAAATAACGGGGCCAATCTGAATAGTCACCTCATGGCAGAAGCTTGCCAGAGATTTAAGATCCTACATCGTAACTCTACACCATACAGGCCAAAGGCAAATGGGGCAGTGGAAGCTGCAAAAACGAATATAAAGAAGATCCTTAGGAAAATGGTGGAGGAGTCCAGACAATGGCACGAGAAATTACCTTTCGCTCTCATGGGTTATCGCAAAATAGTGCGCACTTCTATCGGCACCACACCCTATTCATTGGTGTATGGGACAGAGGCTGTTATACCCGCGGAAATAGAGATACCGTCATTACGAATCATAGCTGAAGCTGGAATAGATGATGAAGAATGGGTAAAAGACCGGCCGGAACAATTAAGTCTGATTGACGAGAAAAGGTTGGCAGTAGTTTGCCACGGGCAATTGTATCAACAAAGAATGGCCAAAGCATATAATAAAAAAGTGCGCCCTCGGAAGTTTGAAGTTGGACAACTTGTATTGAGGTGTATCTTACTGCATGGGCTGAAGCAAAGGGAAAATTTGCGCCAAACTGGCAGGGACCGTTTATGGTAGAGCATCAATTCACATCCTTAAGCCTTCGCATCCCGATCTTGTACACTAGCTTCTTGAAGGTTGACGTCGGTAGAGATTTTTTGAACAAATCAGCCATATTATCACTTGAACGAATCTGTTGCACATTAATATCACCAGTCTTTTGAAGATCACGTGTGAAAAATAACTTTGGTGAAATGTGCTTTGTCCTATCTCCTTTTATGAATCCTTCCTTCAATTGAGCTATGCATGCTGCATTGTCTTCATACAAAATAGTGGGTAACTTGTCATATTTCACACCACATTTATCTCGAATAAGATGTATTATAGAGCTCAACCACACACACTCTCGACTTTCTTCATGAATAGCAATTATCTCAGCATGATTAGATGAAGTAGCCATAATTGATTGCTTAGTCGATCGCCAAGATATGACAGTGCCTCCACAGGTAAACACATAACCTGTTTGAGATCGAGCCTTGTGTAGGTCGGATAAATACCCAGCATCAGCATAACCAACAAGATCTGGACTGCAATTATTGCCATAAACTAAGCCTATATCGGTAGTCCCTTTTAGATACATCAATATGTGTTTGATTCCATTCCAATGTCTCCTTGTGGGAGCAGAACTATATCTTGCTAAGACATTAACTGAAAAAGTTATGTCGGGCCTTGTAGTATTGGCAAGATACATTAGTGCACCAATTGCACTAAGATATGGTACTTCAGGACCAAGTAGCTCTTCATTCTTTTCTTGAGGTCGGAATGGATCCTTGTTCACATCAAGTGATCGAACAACCATCAGAGTACTTAATGGATGTGCTCCATCTATGTAAAACCGCTTAAGTACCTTTTCTATGTAGGTAGATTGATGAACAAAAATTCCGTTTGCCAAATGTTCAATTTGCAAACCAAGACATAATCAATTGCCTTTTGGAGTTCTATAGGAGTTCCAATAAGGTTTATGTCATCAACATATACGGCAAGTACAACAAATTATGATGTTGTTTTCTTTATGAAAATACATGGGAAAATGGCATCATTTATATAGCCTTCCTTTAATAAATACTCACTAAGACGATTATACCACATTCGTCCTAATTGCTTTATACCATACAAAGATATTTGCAATTTGATTGAAAACATTTCCCAGGATTTTGAATTATTAGGCATTTTGAAGCCCTCGGGAATTTTCATGTATATCTCATTATCAAGTGAGCCGTAAAGGTAGGCGATAACCACATCCATTAAATGTATGTCAAGTTTTTCATGGACAGCAAAACTAATGAGATAACTGAATGTTATAGCATCCATAACGGGTGAATATGTCTCTTCATAATCGACACCAGACCTTTGTGAAAATCCTTGTGCAACAAGGCGTGCCTTATATCTTTGTACCTCGTTTTCTCATTTCTCTTGCGTATAAAGACCCATTTATAGCCAACAGGCATAACACCATTAGGTGTTTGGACTATAGGCCCAAAAACTTCACGTTTTGCAAGTGAATTCAACTCTGATTGGATTGCTTCTTGCCATTTTGGCCAATCAAGTCTTTGTCGACATTCTCTAACAGATTGAGGTTCAAGATCCTCACTCTCTTGCATAATGTTGGATTTAACATTATATGCAAAGACATAATCCACCACTATATCTACTCGATTCAAATTTGTCTCAATATCGATTGGATTTATTGATAGTTCCTTATTTTCTTGAGTCTCGGGCTTAGTGGATTCCTCATGAATCTCAGAATTTATTAAGTCATGGATTTCTTCATGAGATTCTTTCATAGTGTCATTTTGATCATTTATTTTCCTTTTTCTAGGATTTTGATCTTTGGAACCTAATGGTCTGCCACGTTTCAGGCATGCTTTTGACTCATTAGCTATGACACTAGAAGATTGTCCAATAGGGACATCAATACGGATTGGAACATTCTCCGCAGGGATATGTGATTTTGTTATCCTTTTCATATCCGTAAATGCATCTGGCATTTGATTTGCTATTATCTGCAAATGAATAATCTTTCATACCTCTTTTTGACAAATAGAGGCACGTAGATCAAGATGAGATAATGATGGATTTTTCTACAAAATTTCCCGTTTGGTTTCACCAACTTCTCCCCTTAATTTTGGGAAAAGTGTCTCATCGAATCGACAGTCTGCAAATCGTGCAGTAAATAAATCTCCCGTTAATGGCTCGAGGTAGTGAATAATGGAGGGCGATTCAAACCAACATATATTCCTAACCTTCTTTGCGGACCCATTTTGGTGCAATATGGCGGTGCTACAGGCACATATGCTGCGCATCCAAATATTCTTAAATGGGATATATTAGGTTCATGACCCAAAACTAATTGCAACGGGGAACATTTATGATAATTTGTCGGTCTGAGACGAACTAGCATTGCTGCATGCGAAATGGCGTGACCCCAAACAGAAGTGGGCAGCCTCGTTTTCATGAGTAACGGTCTTGCTATCAATTGCAGACGTTTAATTAAAGACTCTGCAAGACCATTTTGAGTGTGAACATGAGCTACAGGATGTTCCACTTTTTTCCCAATTGATAAGCAATAATCATTAAATGCTTGGGATGAAAACTCAGCAACATTATCAAGTCTAATAATCTTAATTGGATTATTGGGAAATTGTGCCCGTAATCGAATTATTTGTGCCATTAATTTTGCAAACGCGAGGTTGCGAGATGACAATAAGCACACATGGGACCACCTGGAAGATGCGTCTATCAAGACCATAAAATATCGGAACGACCCACTAGGTGGGTGAATAGGTCCACAAATGTCTCCTTGTATACGTTCCAAAAACCCAGGGGACTCAATTCCAACATTTGTTGGTGATGGTCTAATAATTAACTTGCCTTGATAACAAGAAGTGCAAGAAAATTCATCATTTAAAAGAATCTTTAAATTCTTTAATGGATACCCATTTGAGTTTTCTATAATTCGTCTCATCATAATTGATCAAGGATGTCCCAATCGATCATGTTAAAGTATAAAGTATTGGAATCAGTAACCTTTTGGTTTATAATAAAATGTGCCTCAATTGCACCAATTCTTGTCCAATACAGGCCACAAGACAAAGATGGGAACTTCTCAATAGCCCTTTTCTGGCCGGAGACATTTTTGGTAATGATGAGATATTCAAGATTATTCTCATCTATTGTCTCAATATGATATCCATTTCGACGGATATCTTTAAAACTCAACAAGTTCCTCTTGGACTTGGAGGAGAACATTGCATTCTCTATGATAAGTATTGTTCCTTTAGGGAGAGTTATAGTTGTTGTTCCAGAGCCTTCAATTAATTTACTACTACCAGAAATTGTAGTAACATCAGCCTTACACATACTTAAATGAGAGAAATATTTCTTTTCTTTGAATATTGTATGTGTTGTACATGAATCAATTAAACAAATATTTTTACAATTGAACTTTGATCCAAGTTTTCTTTGTGAGATATCCATATTTGCTTCCCATATTTTGACATACAAAAGAAATATATGAATAAACATTAGTATTTTGAGGGAAAAAGAAAAGAAATAAAGTTAAATCAATAATTTAATAATGACCTTTTAATGCAATTTCAAGCAAACTCTGATTATGAATCAATAATATACTAATTTGCTTAGATTATATTACACCAATTTCTGGAGAATTAGATAAATATTGCTAAATTTCAATAAAGTATACATGTATAAACGCAAACACACACAAGTCATTTCCTCTATAAAGCAATAATAGATTGTTATTTCTGCTATTATTCTTCATAAAAAAAAATGTACTTCTCACAATAAATATCTTAATAGGTTACGTCTAAACCTTCATGTACAAGGCCTTCTAAAATGTCAATTTGACGGTACAAAAAAATCATATGAATTAAAATCTTTGAATTTACATAAAACGAAAAGTTTGGTAACCAGTTATCATACTTTCTGTTTCGTTTTCGTTTACTTACATGTTGTTATTTGAATATCTATAATCTATAAAAAAATATTGCAAGTACAGATGATGACGTCTATGATAATAAGTCATATTATTCCATTGATAAAATAATTTCTAAAATAATACTAGAACTATATTTAATTAAAACAAACTAACAATATTCCATAATAATACTAATTAGTACTAATGACTACCACTCATGTAAAGAATTATGATTACATGATGTTTATTCAACTAACTATTATAAATAGGCAAAAATAAAATTAAACTACTCAATCATCTTTACCCACGGATCCATCACCGATCAAGTGGTCTATTTTTCCATCAGGCCGCTCAAAGAAGTCTGCCACATCTAAATGGGTGATGTCAAAATCATTGTTAGAGACAAAATTGGCTTCAGGACCTTTATTCTTTAGAGATGCTTGATAAAGCTCAACCAAATATCTTGGTACATGACAATTATTTGCCCAATGCCCTTTTCCACCGCAACGATAACATTTAGTTTCTGAACCATTTGCTTTTGGCTTCTCATCTTTCCCTTTCCACTTTTGGCGGTTATTTCTCTTTGGGGGATGTTTTACACCAGGAAAATTTCTTCCTTGTCTACGGCCACGGCCACGGCCACGACTACGTCTATGATCACGATCACGATTACGGATAGAGTCACGACCACGACTATGATCACGATCACGACTGCGAATAGAGTCACGACCTTTTTCACGCTTAGCATAATGGGAATATACCTCATCCACTTCAGGCAATGGTGTAGACCCAGTGGGTCGATTTTCATGATTTCTCATGAGCAAGTCATTGTTTCGCTCAGCCACAAGAAAAAGAGAAATCAGCTGAGAGTACTTCTTGAAACCTTTCTCTCTGTACTGCTGTTGTAGAACCATATTGGAGGCATGAAACGTTGTAAACATTTTTTCAAGCATATCATAATCACTGATAGTATCTCCAGAGAGTTTCAATTTATAAGTAATTCTGAACATCGCAGAATTATATTGAGAAACAGACTTAAAGTCTTGGAGCCTCACATGAGCCCAATCATATCGTGCGTGTGGAAGGGTGACCAACTTTAAGTTGTCATATCTTTCCTTTAAGCCATTCCACAAAACAAGTGTATCTTTGACCTGTGAGATATTCAATTTTCAACCCTTCATCAAGGTGATGGCGCAAGAAAATCAAGGCCTTAGCACAATCTTGGGTGGATGCTTTATTTCTGTCTTTAATGGCGTCTCCAAGACCCATTGCATCTAAGTGGATTTCAGCATCCAACACCCATGTCATATAGTTCTTGCCCGAAATTTCAAGGGCAACGAACTTTCTTTTCATAATGTCAGTCATAATTAAAAAGAGGAGAAAAATTACCTTAATCTTCTCAAAGAGCTTCTTGAGACGGTATAGTCTCGTGCTGATAACGTGTTATAAAATAATAGAAGAACAAGAATAATATTGTAGAGAAAGAGAGAGAGGGAATTCTTATTGAATTTTGGGATGAATTACAATGGAATAGAACCCTCTAGTTATAGGGAGAGTTTGACTTAGCCACCAAGTAATAAACCCTAGAATCTCTCTAAATATGGACATTCACCATAAATAGAATTCTATTTATAACAATACCCTTTTTATTTCACCCGACTTTATATCCCGACCAAAAAATGGCTTTGCTTCTAACTAGGATTTACTTAGGAGTATGATTATGGGCTCCTAATAATTGGTATTTAATGAATGGTATATATTTTGTAGAATAACTGTGAACATGGTGGGTAAATATGAAACTATACACATTTTTGGTAATAAAATTTTATATATGGTATAGGAAGGAAAAAATCTCATTATTTAATCTATATATATTGGACATATATAACTAATTCATTTATATATTAGTCCATAATATTTATTTGGACCAATAAATTTAAATTTAAAATATAGTCCAAATTATTTTATGAATTTAATTTAACTAAAATTCATAAGGCTACAGGTATATTTAGGCCATTTAGCATAATCAGGGACAAACTTGACCCTTTTAAATTTTACACGTGACAATTTCTAGTGCTAATAAGTTCTGTTAGTTAATAAGAATAAACATAGGCTAATTTAACAGCGAAATAGACATAATGACCCCCAACTAATAATGAGGGATAAATTTAGACCATTTCACATAGTTTATGAACAAATTTAAACCATTTTTTCTATATTTTATTCCTCACTTTTCAGTTCTCTTATTTTATTTCTGTTTCTATCAGTTGATGGCTGAAGAATGTGGCGATTCACACCGAAGGCGGCTTAACAGAATTCGTGGTTTAAAGCCAAATCTTAAGAAGAGGCCTTTAGTTTTTATAAATAAATTTTTATATGTTTTTCTTCTTGTTTTTAAGGTGGTGTATAGACCATTCTGTACGTATCTTGACTAGGCACTGAATTACTTGCTAGAGCGAAGGTATCTGATGACACTACTCATCAAAATTACTAGAGATAATGCATAAATACCCCATTAAACTTGTCCGAAAAAGTCATTTACACACCTTAACTTTACGGGCGACTTATGCCCCCCTATTCTTGTTTGAAGTGAATTTTATACCACCCTAAATGGTGACGTGGCAAAGGCAGTAATTTCATTCTCCCAAACTTGCGTGTAAGAGATGAAGACATTGCATACAACTTTACTTTTCCTTAAATACCCTTCCTAAAAACATTATCTTCCTTTTAATACCACGGAATCTTTTGTCATTCCAACAAAAAATAAAAGCCCTCAAAAGAGCAGTGCCGCAAAAATCTTCGTTCTTCACTGTCAAAGGGTTATCCAATCAATTTCTCAGCCGGCAATTTTTGAAAGGGTTCTTCACTGTCAAAGGGTTCTTCGCTGTGCCGCAGAAATCTTCGTCTCTTTCGTTCTTCTCAGCCGGCAATTTTTGAAGCCTTTTCTGGTTCCAGGGTTATCCAATCAACAAGGAAGGAGAACAATACAGTTTCACTAAATCAAATTACAAAAAAAGAAAACCCACCGTTTTATTTTCTTTCACAGAACGAACCCACAAGCTGTAATCCCAAAGTCCCATTAGTTGAAAAAATCTTTATTCAGATCTTCAACTAATTTTAATTTGAAAATTCAATTGTACAGATTTCATTAGCAATGGCAGTGAAAGGGAGGTATTCCCGAGTTGGGCCTCGGAAATCGTCGAATTCCATACTAATTTTTGAAGATGTCTGATTGTATACTGTTTTAAGTATATTCTAATATGGGGAGAAAAGGGGACCTGGGAAAAAGTAGACTGCCACTCTAATTCGCCTTGCTTTTTTTACTTCCACTTCTCTAGAATTCATGGTGAATTTCTTTTCCTTTTATGTCCGAGAAGAAATAAAACTAATGCGGGTCTGAGGCTTTGGATGTTGAGAAAAGTGAAAATGAGAAAAAGGCAAGTAAATGTATAACTATTTACTGGAAAAAATAAAGCTGTTTTGACACGTGGCGCGTGTACTACATATGCCCACCAGAAGACTGATTATGAGTTACCAATGGTATATAAAATTCACTTCAAACATGAATAGGGGGGACATAGGTCGCCCGTAAAGTTAAGGTGTGTAAATGACTTTTTCGGATAAGTTTAATGGGGTATTTATGCATTATCTCAAACTACTATGTTATTAACATCCATGGTCAAGACAATTATTTATAAGTTTTTATGGATCATCTAATGATCTCGCTTGTATGGATCATAATTTGACCCCACGACACTCAATCAGATTGACCGTTCCTTTCGACTAGCACAAACATAAACGACGCCAATATCGCCTCAATCGAGAATACTACCCGTATCTGCCTAAAGCCTTGGCCGGGGTAGATACTTTCCGGATATGTCCGAAATAACCCCCTAATGTGGGCCCGATCTCCAAGAAAGTCAACTCGTACAACTAATGTCTATAAATACAAGGACAGACATCAGAAAAAGGGGTTTCACTCTCTCCCCATGGGGGCTCTAAGAAATACAGAGTAAAACACAGAGTGAGAACCCAAGACAAAAAATAGAATAACGGTAGATCTATCAAAACATAATTGTAAAGATCTGAACCTCTTCATGGAGAGGCAGATTAATCCATTATCATGAATAAAGATCACCAATATTTTCTGTTGTCTATACAAGTATTTCTATTATCTTTTCCCTTATTAAATTTCATATATCTTACGACTTGCTATGATTGACCCTTCATTTTTATTGACTGTTTTGAATTTATAAGTGGTTTCAAACATTTTGAGTCAAACAATTTGGCGCCGTCTCTGGGGATTTCCTAGAAAGATCGCGTAGCTCTTTCTGAAATCAAAAGAAAAGGGAAAACATCGAGAAAGGGGAAAACTACCCGATCAGAGCAAGCCTGATTCACCTCATCCACACGCTAAAATACAGGCCATGAGCCTTCGCCGAATTAATCCAACCTCAGTTGAATCAACACTCGGGTTACGAGCCCTCGACTCAAAAAAAATCAACAAGGTTCAACTACGGTTGAACTGGGACTTAGACCATGAGCCTTCGCCGAATGAATTCAACCTCAGTTGAATCGACACTCGGGCTATGAGCCCTCGACCCAAAAAAAATCAACAAGGTTCAACTACGGTTGAACTGGGATTCAGGCCATGAGCCTTCGCCGAATTAATTCAACCTCAGTTGCGACACTCGGGCGACGAGCTCTAGACCCAAAAAATCAACAAGGTTCAACTACGGTTGAACTGGGACTCAGGCCATGAGCCTTCGTCAAATTAATTCAACCTCAGTTGAATTGACACTCGGGCTACAAGCCCTCGATCCAAAAAAAATCAACAAGGTTCAACTACGGTTGAACTGGGACTCAGGCCATGAGCCTTCGCCGAATTAATTCAACCGCAGTTGAATCGACACTCGGACTATAAGCCCTCGACCCAAAAAATATCAACAAGGTTAAACTACTATTGAACTAGGACTCAGACCATGAGCCTTCGCCGAATTAATTCAACCCAAGTTGAATCGACACTCGGGCTATGAGCCCTCAATCCAAAAAAAATCAATACGGTTCAACTACGGTTGAACTGGGATTCAAGCCATGAGCCTTTGCCGAATTAATTCAACCTCAGTTGAATCGACACTCGAGCTACGAGCCCTCGACCCAAAAAAATCAACAAGGTTCAACTACGGCTGAACTCGGACTAAGGCCATGAGCCTTCGCCGATTTAATTCAACCTCAGTTGAATCGACACTCGGGCTACGAGCCCTCGACCCAAAAAAATGTACAAGGTTCAACTACGATTGAACTGGGACCCATGAAATGAGCCTTCGCCGAATTAATTCAACCTCAGTTGCATCGACACTTAGGCTATGAGCCCTCGACCCAAAAAAACCATCAAGGTTCAACTACGGTTGAACTGGGACTCAGGCCATGAGCCTTCGCCGAATTAATTCAACCTTAGTTAAATCGACACTCGGGCTACGATCCCTCGACCCAAAAAACATCAACAAGGTTCAACTACTGTTGAACTGGGATTCAGGCCATGAGCCTTCGCCGAATTAATTCAACCTCAGTTGAATCGACACTCGGGCTACGAGCCCTCGACCCAAAAAAAATCAACAAGGTTCAACTACGGTTGAACTAGGACTCAGGCCATGAGCCTTCGCCAAATTAACTCTACCTCAGTTGAAGCGACACTCGGGCTATGAGCCCTCGACCCAAAAAAATCAACAAGTTTCAACTAGGGTTGAACTGGATTCAGGCCATGAGCCTTCACCGAATTAATTTAACCTCAGTTTAATTGACACTTGGGCTACAAGCCCTCGACCCAATAAAAAATCAACAAGGTTCAACTACGGTTGAACTCGGATTCAGGCCGTGAGCCTTCGCCGAATTAATTTAACCTCAGTAGAATCGACACTCGGGCTACGAGCCCTCGACCCAAAAAAAAATCAACAAGTTTCAACTACGGTTGAACTGGGACTCAGGCCATGAGCCTTCGCCGAATTAATTCAACCTCAGTTGAATCGACAATCGGGCTATGAGCCCTCAACCCAAAAAACAATCAACAAGGTTCAACTACGGTTGAACTGGATTCAGGCCATGAGCCTTCGCCAAGTTAATTCAACCTCAGTTGAATCGACACTCGGGCTACGAGCCCCCAACCCAAAAGAAATCAACAAGGTTCAACTACGGTTGAACTAGGACTCAGGCCATGAGCCTTCGCCGAATTAATTCAAGCTCAGTTGAATCGACACTCAGGCTACGAGCCCTCGACCCAAAAAATCAACAAGGTTCGCCTACGGTTGAACTGGGATTCAGGCCATGAGCCTTCGCCAAATTAATTCAACCTCAGTTGAATCGACACTCAGGCTATGAGCCCTCGACCAAAAAAAATCAACAAGGTTCAACAACGGTTGAACCGGGATCCAGGCCATGAGTCCTTGCCGAATTAATTCAACCTCAGTTGAATCGACACTCGGGCTATGAGCCCTCGACCCAAAAAAAAATCAGCAAGCGTTCAATGACAGTTGAAATGAGACTCAGACCATGAGCCCTCGCCAATTAACTCAACTACGATTGAAATACGACTCGGGCTACGAGCCCTCGACTCAAAAACATGCAACAAATGTTCAACGACAAGCCGAACTGGGGCTCAGGTCGAGAGCCCTCGCCGAATTAATTCAACCATAGATGGTTTAGTATTCGGGCTATGAGCCCTCGATCCAGGATAATCGGCAACAACCGAACTGAGGGAAAACATAAATAAAACAAGCAGTAATAAAGCAATACGAAAAGGGGAATTCCCCCTTAATTCAAAGGGACAGTTGTGGGCTACGCCCGTCCATCCCAATTCAAACTTTGTCCAAAAAATAAACAAGAATAAAACAGAAAAAAAAGAAGAAAAATAACAATGCACGGCAACAATCGTCAAGAAAATCATCAACTAATCATTTTTCACTCAGGGTCATTGGTACCATTGCCCGCGCTAGTCACACCGTCACCTGCCTTCGCCGCCTCACCACCTGTTCCACCCTCGCCATCGCCCACAGCTCCTATGTCATTGCCAGCTCCAGCTAAACTCCCACCGGCGCCATCGTCAATACCGGGCATCGCAGCATCAAAACCGCACTCCTCGCGAGCCTCCCGTGCTCTCTGGCGCGCCTCTTCGAAAATTGCTTCAGAAATGATACCGGCCTCGAACAGGTGCTTATATATATCCCGTTGGGCCTCGGCATAAACCCAAGCCTCACGGGAGCTACCTATAAAAGCAGATTGTTCTTGAATGCACCTGTTCTCCTCCTCCAGGAGCGCAATTTGCCTCGCTGCATCCTAAGCGTTCCGTTCCAAAACCCTAATTCGCTCCTCAAGGCTGCCCTTCCTGAAGGCGGCAGCAGTCCTCACCAACGACAACTGGGAATCGTTGGCACGGATAACCCCTTGAAGCTCGTCCGCCCGGGTAGAGGCTTCGGCCAACCTACGCTTCAAGGTGGCTACTTCTCCCTCTGGCACTACGACCTTCCCGCTCCACTCCGAGGTAACCTCCATCACCTTGGTCAGACACAAGCGCTCGCTCTCTAATGATGCCCTCCGCCCAGCCTCAAGTTCGTCGCTCATCCGACGCAACTGATCTTCCAGGGCCTCTATACGACCGAGCGCCTGACTCGTCTGCAACTCTTTCCTCGCCAGCTCTTCAACTAGTGCCCGATTACGGGGATCAGCCCTTATGCGTTCTCTAAGCTCCCTACACCTGTTCCGGTACCGATGACACCTATCGAGAATGCGTAGAAGCACCCCAGACCGAACATTGGTCTGACGAAGGCTCTCTACCTGCAACAAAAATGCCTTAAAAAAATGAAGGATTCAGACAAGGATACAGAAGCTCGTAAGAAATGGAAATGAGGTGCACACGAGCAAATAGTCACCCTGGAATACATACCCTCATTCCCAACACCGCCACCTCGTTCATCAATCCAACATCCGGCACCCCCCTCAGCGACTCGTTCTCAACCGCAGAACATAACTGACCAAGCTGCAGCACCAAAGCAGATGGACTGCCGCATTCGTGATCCCGTCACGAAACATGCGGACTTCTTCAGAGTCTAAATTAGAGTCGGATGTGGATCCCTCTCCCGCCGCCGCTACTTCCGTTGAAGGAGTACTCGAGCCGCCAATATCTACAACCACCCGAGAAGGTTCTCCCACATCGAACATATGAGTAGAAGATTGAGCGGTAGGGGCAGCACTCCCCTATCGATCCTCTCGAGCCTGAGCTTCATTTTCTCCTGGCCCGTCATCTGGGGCGTGCGCCGCATCCATATTCTCCCTATCCCCGGAAGGGGGGGGGGGGAATCCACGTTTATCACACCAATAGGAGTGGGTTGAGCCGCTGACGGGGCCAAGGGGGAAATGACCCTGCGCCTAATTAAAGTCCTATCCTCCTCGTCACAAGAAGACGAACCATCCCGCGGGTGAACAGTTCCCGACAGACCTCCGCTACAGATTAAAAGGCGCACGAGAGACGGCACCGCGGAAGATTCGACCAAGGCGGCCCTGGGCAGATGGCTCGGCATCAGCGCAGCAAAACATCTGGCAACCGTACCAGGCCGCTTGAATACTAATTGGGGAGCCCTACCGTTGTACACCCTCCCTGCAAATACAGAATTGGATCAGTCCCAGGTCATAACAACGATCGTAATAAATTACACACAAAGAGGGCAAACCTACAGCTGGCCCCCGACCATATCTCCTCCAAAAAGACGGCCACGAACGGACCCCCTCAGTATGCGGGAGGACGACTTCGAGCCACCCACGTAGGTCGGTAAATAAAGATGGAGGTGACCTGTCGGCTACAGAAATAATAACGAAGACAGTGACTATCCGAGAATAAAGAAAAAATGAACGAAGCCAACCCTATCAAAGAAACAGAGTCTAACTTACGCCTGTGATTCCAAGTCTCTGGAAATCTTGGAGAGGGCTCTACCAAATGTTCAGTCCTAATATAGAAAAACTGTTCAAGCTGACGAGGCTCGACCTCGTCGTCCAGAGCAGCCGTCAAATCCTGCGACCCGCGCGGAACCATCCGGATCATACTCCCCCGAACTCGCTGGGGGGCGTATAGAGCAAGCACGTGCTGCAGCGTAACAGTCCGGCCAGCCAACTCCGCGAATTTCAGCAACATCGCCAGGAGCTTGTATGGAGTGGGGTGAGCTGCCCCGAACACACATATTAATATCGACAAAGGTCGACTACCAGGTTGGGAAGGGGGACCCTGAGCCCCAGCCTGAGAGGATAAGAATAAAATACACAATACCCGACATGGTCGGTGTGGACCCGCTCCTCCGGCCGGGCTAGCACGATATCGGCATGAGAGGGTATGAGCCCTTGTTCCCGTAACTAGGTCATACCTACTTCCCCCATTAATGAGGCTTTATCTACCGGGTCATCTCCACCGTCAGCGGTGAAATCTGCCGCTAAGCTCCCAGCTACAAAAAGAATTTTATCTACCGATGGAGCCTTCTCGGTCTCATTTTGACTGCCATCCACGAGCACCGGAGATAATGCTTCGATCACCGGAGGGTTAATCGGTGCCACTGTCGGAAGACCGTCACGAGAAGAAGAACCAGCCATTGATCAAAGTTGATTGAAAAATAAGAGAAGAGCGGTGGATTCAACCAAGAACGAATAATAACGCTTCGCAGAGAAGAAAGAATCTCTGAAGTTTACTGGAAATGAGAGTTGTAAATAAACCAGGGAGTGTTGAGAATCAAGTACTCCAAACCATCTTATAGGCAACCAAATCGAATCTCGGGAAAACGGCAGGCGCCATTAAATGCATAATCCAACCGTCGAAAAACGGTTCAATTCTACCGAAATGACCGCCACCACGATTAAGACCAAAGTGTGTGCGTCAAAGTCGTGGTCATTCCCTGAGTTACCACATAAACACAAACGTCTTACCGGTCGAGGCGACTAGGCCTTGTGTCCCCAAGGTCCTTACAGACAAGACATATCCTAACTCATGATTACGGCGTACCGACCATTTTCATGCGCCAAGAATATTCGCATACAAGGTCGTACCCCCATCATACGAAAAGAAATAGTAAGAAAGCGCCATGAGCAATTACTATCCCCCTCTCGCCCGGAAAGGGGCCATTCCTCGATCGATCATATCCGCTTACCAGGGTCGACCTCGAGGCGACCATGATAAGCGGAGGGACTAACTATATGGATCATAATTCGACCCCACGACACTCAATCAGATTGACCGTTCCTTTCGACTAGCACAAACATAACAGGTGCCAAGATCGCCTCAATCGTGAATACTACCCGTATCTGCCTAAAGCCTTGGCCGGGGTCGATACTTTCCGGATATGTCCGAAATAACACTCTAATGTGGGCTCGATCTCCAAGAAAGTCAACTCGCACAGCAAATGTCTATAATACAAGGACAAACATCAGAAAAAGGGGTTCCACTCTCTCCCCATGGGGGCTCTAAGAAATACAGAGTAAAATAAAGAGTGAGAACCCAAGACAAAAAATAGAATAACGGTAGATCTATCAAAACATGATTGTAAAGATCTGAACCTCTTCATGGAGAGGTAGATTAATCCATTATCATGAATAAAGATCACTCATATTTTCTGCTGTCCATACAAGTATTTCTATTATCTCTTCCCTTATTAAATTTCAGATATGTTACGACTTGCTATGATTGGCCCTTCATTTTCATTGATTGTTTTGAATTCATAAGTGCTTGCAAATATTTTGAGTCCAACATCGCTTTTGTTAAGTATATGTTAATTTTTTTTTAGATAATTGGAATACTTCAAGTCTATTTGAATTGAAACATCAGTTGATTCACTCTTTTGTAAGAAATATCAACTCTATAGAAAACTACAAAAGACTTTTATTTTATCTTTTTATGTGGGAATTACGTCATCAAAATTTTCTTATTTACATAATACATTTTTGTTAGAAAATTTAGTATTTATCAAAATAACTTTTATCACATTCCAAAAAAACATAAATTTTGTTTCCTTTTAATAATAATAATAATAATAATAATAATTTTACAACCTATGTAGTACTACTAAATAATAGTCATAAAATTGGGGCCTTCAATTTTGGGGATAAAGCAATTGGTATAGCTGATATATCTTGTTGCTATCTTTTCACCCTCTTCTTGCCTTTTGTTGTATTTTCATTAAATATCTTAATTAAGAAAAACTGAAGTTTAGAATTACCTTTCTTGGCTTTATGTTAATAAGAAAGCTTCCATTAAATTATGTTGGTCGTGTAACAGTAAAAAGAATGTTGACATCAAATCGAGCAATTTTAATTTTAGTAATTAAAAAAATAAAGTGAAAATGCAAAGTGATACGTGTACATAATGTAAAGCACTAGCATAATTAATCTGAAATAAACGCTGGATATAAGTAAAATATTTTAAAATTACTCATAATTAGCCGTTAAAATTGACAACAGATAGGATTATCAATTATGCATGTGATAAATTAGTAATATTACGTAAGTTAGAGTGCAAACAAATATTGTTTCCATAATTTTGGATAATTTGAATCTGTTTGCCGCCGTCTATAATCCCTATCTTATCTTTGTCCATTGGCAAAAATAAGTTAAAATATCATATCAAATATGGTAGAGCAAAAGTTGTCTAAATAAATCGCAGATTTCGGCTTAAGATTTCCTTTTAAAAATGACAATTGAGAATTGACAACTCTACTACAAATTGTAATTGGTTAGAGGAGATAATATCCTCTTGTCTTTAAAGATTTTTATATAAATAAACGCTGGACTCATTATTCTTTTTTTTTTAAAACGATATACATAAATTATATAATAATTTAACACACACACACACATATTACTTTACTACTTATATATAGAAGAGGGAATAAGCAGGCAGCAGGTCAACATGCCTGCTTGGACTCAAAAGGGTATTATCGTCATTTTGTTTTAATTGGATTAATATGGTTGGTCAAAAAAGAATATTACTATAGCTACTACATCAATATTTGAGTGCATTGACTAAATTACCCTTTGCTTATGTCATTGTTCATCACTATTAAGATATGCATAACTTTGACATTAACATAGGCCCATCTGACTATTTATTTAATGCTATAATTTTAATAGTTGATTCTTCCATGCTTGCCTATGTATTACTATTTCCAACACGTGGCCCTCTTTCCATGTGTTCCCCATAAAATTCTTGAAGGACGTGTTTTCACTTCTTTGGTTCTTCTTTCTTCCCTGTTGTACAAATTTTTAATATTAATATTTTTAATTTAAAAATATAGACTAACTAACAACAAAACATAATTCACACAGAGATATTATTATTTGATATTCTAAAAGACCTAATATGAATTAAAATTAATATCCTTGATATTAAACATTTAATAGGATAGTACTTAATAATTGTATAATTATTTTTGTAACCAAAAGCAATAAATTATAAATCAAAATAATTATGATATAGTACTCATTGCCCGACGAGAATGCTAGGAGGTAAATTACGTCATCCTAAATGGGCGTTTGGACATAAAAATTGTAAAATTCCAAAACATAGTGAAAATGATATGTGAAATTTAGAATTGTGTTTGAACATAAATATAATTTTGGGTTGTTTTGAAGTTTTGTGAGTGATTTGAGTGAAAATTTAAGAAAATAACTTTTTTGAGTTTTTCAAATTTTCAAAATGCATCTTCAAGTGAAAATTAAAAAATTTATAATCAAACACCGATTTCGAAAAATAAAAATAAAAAAAAAAATTTGAAAAAGGAAAATTCTATTTTATGTCCAAATGGGCTCTAAAAGTGTGTAAACTTTTTGTCTTAATTTTCTATTTGATATTATACTTGGTGCAAAGTTCGTAATATTATTGCAGGTATTGTCTGAAACAATTATGAGATAATATGACTATCATATGTCTTATTATATATATTATGTCATTATGATTCATTGAAAACTAAAGAGAATTATGTTGTTATAGTTAAACATGGATCATAAATATCATAAAGAACAAATCTCAATCATCAAATTGTCGAAAATAGAACAAAAAACTCATTTTGCAACTAAGAAAATGAAGAAGAAGAAATCGTAAGCACAAAGAAGAAGAAAATAGTAATAAAGAACAAGACAAAATGTATGCATTTAAAATTATCTAAAAATTACGTATCAATTAAACTTTTTTTTTAAAAGTGTGCATAAATCCAACGGGTGAATCCAAACTGGACACCACATAAAAAGTTTACCTTTGACTATGATTGTTGGGCCCGGACACAGTCCGGGCTAATCGTAACTAGTACATATATATATATATACATATAAATAAAAGAATTAAGGGGAGAGAATTGAGAATAAAATTTTTGTCACGACCCCAAACCCCGGTCGTGATGGCGCCCAACACATTGCTAGGCAAACCCGACCATCTTATCCAATTAAACCAGCCAAGTATAATTAATACTAATTAATCGGCGTGATTAGCCTGTTTTCATAACAAATCAAGAAGTGTAGAAATAAAATACAAGAACATGGTCCCAACCAAATCGTGGTGTCACAATTCTGAGCCTCTACAAATAAGATCTACTACACAATCAAGTCTAACCAGAATGGAGACAATAAAATGATAAAGAGGAAGAGATCATGTCCTGCGGACGTCGGCGGCTACCTCGAAGTCTCATCGGAATAGTAATAACAAAGCAGTTGCGATAGCTTAACTGCCCTCCTGAACCTGTGTATCTGCACAAAAAGTGCGGGGGAGTGGGGTGAGTATATTTCAACTCAGTGAGTAACAATAATAAACAATAACTGAAAATAAGAACTCCTGTACTATCACTAAACAGTTCTAAGGCGACCCCCACAGGTTAGTCATCACTATAATGAGTACTCTGATCTCCAGTCCACATCTATCTCATCTAGGTCCCACACTGACCACATCCTCGCTCGTACCACTACGGTATACAACCATCTCAATATATGGAGACATATACATCGGTCTATAACATATTTCGGTATATATATGAGTATGAATAAGTATAATGCTGCGGCGTGCAGCCTGCTCCAATACATATACCGCTGCGGCGCGCAGCCCGCTCCAATACACATACCGATGCGGCGCACAGCCCGCTCCAATACATATATCGCTGCGACGCGCAGCCCGCTCCATTTAACGTCGACAACGCTCACTGGGGTGTATACAGACTTCGGAGGGGCACGATCTACATGTATATTACTGCGGCGTGCAGTCCGATCCAATATATATACTGCTGCGGCGTGCAGCCCGATCCAATATAGGTATATATATATAATACCTCATAATGGGTCCTCGACCCTATTCCGGTCAGTATATACTTGGCCTCTCAGGCCCAATATAATATATCATAGTGGGTCCTTGACCCTGTCTCAGTCAATATAGACTTGGCCTTTCACGCCCAATATAACATCTCATAGTGGGTCCTTGACCCTATCTCATCTCAATCGGTATAGACTTGGCCTTTGAGGCCCACTCAACTAGAACAAGAAATTTCACCCTAGATAATCTCTCTCAATGTACACATCTAGTACGGGCTCATATTATGCTATACAGCTAGAGCTACGGCTGAGTGTATGTTTCCAATCACGATATAAGGGTCACCTAGCTCTATAGGTTCCCTAATGCTCTACAGATCGGCACAAGGCCCCAAACATGGCTATTAGCCCAATTGTACAGTTATAGTCTCAGTAACAATCATACAATGCAGTATTCTATTAGCCGGGAAGGACCAAGTCCGAACCCTCAATATGGTAGAGCAAAAGTTGTCTAAATAAATCGCAGATTTCGGCTTAAAATTTCCTTTTAAAAATGACAATTGAGAATTGACAACTCTACTACAAATTGTAATTGGTTAGAGGAGATAATATCCTCTTGTCTTTAAAGATTTTTATATAAATAAACGCTGGACTCATTATTCTTTTTTTTTAAAACGATATACATAAATTATATACTAATTTAACACACACACACACATATATATATATATATATATATAATTCCTATTTTATATATCTCACTTTGACACAACTATAAGAAAACTTGTCTCCACTCAAAACCAAAGGTCTATCGATACTAATAGATTGTCTAGTCAAACTTCTAAAATCAGGTTATTTTATAAAATAATTTTGAAAATACTTTTAAAAAAATATTTTGGTCAAAAGAAAAAGTTTTGGCCCTAAAAAAACTTGATCAAATAGACTATCAATGTCTCTGTAATATATCTGACAATATATATATATATATATATATATATATATATATAGAAAAAGCAAACAATGAATCTGGCTATTATGTAACAATGCCAAAAGAAAAAGAAAACGAGGACTGGTGTGATTAATTAATTAGTCAACTTCAGTTTCATTTTTTCTAAGGTGGAGGAAGCACATTTCAAAATCAAAGAGTCATACAACGAAGAAACTTTAAAAACATGGACTCCAATTCTTTTTCACTTTATCTATTTGGAATTTTACAACTTTATCAACTACATTTAGATTGATCCTATTTTGTAAATTATAATTTTATAGTAGTCTAAAACTGGAACTAAATCCATTCAACAAAAATAAAAAGGTCGATCTTTAACGAGAAATAATGAAGGATGGAATTTTCAATTTCTAAAATTAAACAAAATTGACATAATTCCGGAAATAAATTCCTGCACACGGAGCCAAACCAAAAAGCAAATTCCATTACTTATGTTGCTTATAGTGCTCCATGTGATTTGCTTCTCTACCGCAACATAAAAGGTGCTTTTAATCTGTTCTTAATTTATAAAATAATACAAGCAGGCGACTATTATATTGATTTTACCATATAGTTCCCATTTTGAAAACTGTATGGGGTTGAATCGGACGCGACTAATGAAAGTCGAGCACGCCTCCTTTTACGGTCATTAAAGTCAAATATACCTCCATTCGCGCCCATACAACGAAAGGGGGTACGCCTCTAACAATAAAGGTGTACTGCAGAACTCGCCCGTATGAGTACTCCGTCCCCTCCGTCCGTTTATATTTCCCGAACGACAGTAGTCCTAGAAAAAATGATATTTTGACGAGGGAGCCTTTCTTCTATATAAGGAAAGGCCTCCCTCGTTGGTAAGACAAGTGTTACTTTCATTAATAATATAATTTTCGACTATCATTCTCTCCCAATCTTTTTTCTCTCACTGATTTGTGTCGATAATCCACTTAGTCTCGTTACAACCCGTCAGAACAAATAGCATACGAACTATAGATCTATCCTTGGGTTTATTATCGTTGATTCCGATTTACCTTCTCATAATCTTTGATTGTCCCTAACTTACAAAGCAATCGATAGCCTTTAGGTCAAACAATTTGGCTCCGTCTGTGGAGATTTCGAGAATCAAACATGTAGTATACACCCGAAGGATCAGATTACCAGATAAAACCCCGAAATAGCCGAAAACAACACCCTGTCCAAAGCTATAATGGAAGTCACCACCAACCTCCTGAGTTCCCTGATGGTGGAATCTTGAGTTCACCACCAACGCTACCATCAATACCACCCCTGATACCGCACTAGAGACAGAAGCCTCGCCTTCCCCATCCTGGAATCTTAGATCCTTGCAGGAAAAAGATACATCCACATCCACTGCAAAAGAAGCACCCCCGGCGGTCAGAAAGTTACTGGAAGAATGGTTGACAAGCACCCTAAGCGGCCTAGTGGACCAACCACCACAGAGTCATGAAAAAGTAGCACCAACGACAAGTATTACCGCAAACAGCGGGCGAGCAAGAGGAAATGCGGACCAACAACCAACTTGTCGAAACGCAAATGCATGGCGACACATTAACGTCCATTTTGAGAAAGATGGAAGAAATGGAGAGCGAAAACAAGGCCCTCCGTGATCAAATGAAGGAGCATCAGGATAGGTTCGACAAGATCCCCGGAGCGCCCAAACATAACGTAGGGAGATTCGTAGAACAACCCTACTCCGAGGAGGTCGCCCCTTACACCATCCCGAAAACTTTCAAGATGCCTCCTTATCTGAGAGTATACAATTGGGACACCGACTATGACGACCCGACCAGTTGTCATGGGAATTACCACCCCGTTCCCTTGCATTTATATGTTTCATGCTTTTATATCGGTGTTAGAGTCTATCGGGTGAGTTAGGAGTGATTCTGGTTGAAAATGTGGCAAATAGCCTTTTAGAAGGAAGCTTGAATATGGAAAGTCAATGTGGAGTTGACTATTTAGTTAGAGTGCTCGGAATCGGATTCTGATGATTTGGTTAGTTCCGGGAGGTGATTTGTTACTTAGGGGAGCGATCGGAATTGAATTTGGAGGCCCGATGTAGAAATAGGCTTGAATTGGCTAAGGTTGAATTTTGGCGAAATCCGATCGGTAGGTGATATTTTGATCCGGGGGCCGGAATGGAATTCCGACATTTTATGTAGCCTCGTCATGTGATTTTGGATATTTTTGTAAATTTTCAGGTCATTCGGACGTCGTTTGGTTGGGTTTTTGATTGAATGTTAGTTTCGGAAGTTTAGATGAAATCCTAGGCTTGAATCCGCTATAATTCGATGATTTCTGTGTTTAAGGATGTGTTTTTATGATTGGAACAAGTTCGTATCATGTTTTGGAGTATGTTGGTGGTTTTCGTTGGGGTACCGGGGGCCTCGGGGTGAATTCGGACCATCATTCGGGCATTTTAAGACTTAAAAGTGTGCAGAAAATTGCAGCAGCAGTGCAACAGAAAATAAGCCTTCGCGTTCGCGAGGCAAGGCCCGCGTTCGCGTAGGTAGGGTCCAGTTGGGCATCGCGTTCGCATTGATGGATGTTGCGTTCGTGTCGATGGATGTCGCGTTCGCGTAGGAGGAAGCAGGGAAGCTTCGCATTCGCGTCCAAGAGCGTCGCGTTCGCATAGAAGGAGAAGGAGAGGCATCGCGTTCGCGTCAATAAGGTCATGTTCGCGAAGAACAAAATCTGGCGGCTGAGGAAAATGGTCATCACGAACGCGTGGTGCAGTGCCGCGTTCGCGAAGGGTTAGCCGGTCTGTGCATCGCGGACGCGTGGGTTGTCACGCGAACGCGTAGGGTAACTTGGTTAGGCAGTGAATTTAACTACAGAACACAGACCAGTCGCGATTTTCAGTCTTAAACCTCCATTTTTGAGTTCTAGAGAGAGAAACTCACGGGAGATTGCTGAGAATTCATCGGGTATTCGTCGGAGGTAAGTTTCATGGCCTAATTACAGTATTTTATCATGAAATCTTTGGGTATTTCTCTGTAAATGGAAGATTGAATGGGGTTTTTAGCCCTAGGCCTAAATTATAGAAAATCACTGATTTGAGTAGGCAAATGGAGTCCGATTTTGGTAAATTTTATATGCCTAGACTCGTGTTGAGACGAGGGTTCCGAATATGTGACTTTCATAATTTTTCGAGAAGCGTACTGAAAGTCGAGTTTTTGCAACTTTGTAATTTTTGGTGTAAATTGAGTTGTTTTGACTGGGTATCATTCCATTAGCCTAATTTGATGTGTTTCTACTATATTTGATCAGATTCTATGCGTGCGGGGATTGATTCTCATGGCAAGGGCATCGTGGATTAGTCGTCGAGCCGTATTGAGGTGAGTAATGGATGTGGGTGATGACCAGCGGGTTCGAAACCCCGGTATACCACTTTGTGATGCTGTATAGCGACGAGACACGTACTCTCTTGTGAGTGCGGGGTCGATTGTATTTTGGGGACTATGGCTTAGTCCGACCTGTCGATACTGTATTATGAAATTGGCTATTCTTGATCCGTCGAACCTCCTTCTCGAATGGTTGCGTAGTATATTGTGATATTGGCTACTCTTGAGCCGTTGAACCTCCTTCTTGGAAGGTTGAGTATACTTATGGGCCGTGAGCTAGTTATTGGATCCCGCGAGGCTCGTTATCATAGTCTTGTGATATTGACATGCTAGTTTTACTACCAGTCTGTAGCTATTACTGTTATCATGATATTTCCATTCTCTGGAATTTGACATTTACTGCTTTCAACTGAAAAATGATAAAAGAGTTTTTAAAACTACTTTTGAGCCTGCGAGGCCGCATTTGCATATTAGCTGACTGGTAGTGGATCAGGCTGCGTGCCGCAGCGTATATTCATGATATTGTGCTTGGGCTGTAGGATCCTCTCCGGAGTCTGAACCCCCACGGTGAGCACGGGTACCCAAATTGGATCGGGCTACGCGCCGTAGCGGTCATTTCATGCAATTGCATTTAGCTATATCCGCTAGCTGTTATACTATGTTGTTGATCCTTGTTGGTTCTTTACTGTTGATATTGAACTGTTACAAAGAATTGAGTATAACTTTACATAGTGCTTTATTGTGGTTTCTTATCTGCGTTGTCTTACCCCTATTTATTACCACTGAGTTTGGCAGTACTCATTTTACTCCCTGCACCTGTGCAGATCCAGGTACCTCTCAGCAGTCCTGATCTGATAGCTGTTCCGAGGCAATATCTGCGAGATAGTCGAGGTAGCTGTAGAGTCTGCAGGACCTGACATCCCTTCCATTTGTCTTTTGATTTCATATTTCTGTTTCTTTCAGCACTAAGTATCGTGTAAAACACTATTACAATTATGTTATCTCTAGAGGCTCTTGACTCTTGACCCCTCGGTCTATGGGGAGTTGTACTGTTTGGGACTTGATCCTCGTATTGGTATTTCTGTCTTCATTGACTTATTTTGTTGTGCTTAAAATTGGGTAAAGTGAGCTCTTAGCTCCGAAATTGTAGTTCATTGGTCGGGTTGGCCTAGCAGTGTGCTGGGTGCCATCACGACCGGGTTTGGGGTCGTGACACCGACCCTGAAGATCATCTCATCCATTACGTCACCGCCGTGAAAGGTAACGACCTGTCTAAGGAACAGGTATCATCTATGCTACTGAAGAAGTTCGGCGAGACGCTGACTGGAGGATCCCTGACATGGTATTCTCAACTGCCCGCAAAAGCAATCTCAACCTTCGAAGAAATGGCAGAAAAGCTCCTCACCGCACACACCGGCACAAAGAAGGCAGAAGCACGGGTAAACGACATCTTCGCCGTTAGAAAAATCACGGGCGATGGCCTCAAGGACTTCCTCGCCAGATTTAACAGGGTAAGGATGAGCCTACCAAACGTATCAGAGGGCATGGCGGTAGCCGCTTTTCAGAATGGACTCAGCAGGGACGATTCCAGAGCAACCAAGAAACTACTAAGCCGGCTCATGAAATATCCTCCCACAACTTGGGATAAGATCCATAATGCCTACTGTGCTGGGGTACGAGCAGACGAAGATGACCTCAATGGACCGACCCGACGACTAACAACCATACACCCAGACACAAAGAGAGATCGACGTCCCTCGCCCCAATAAAGAACGACATCAGCCCTATATGAGGTCTCCTCTTCTGCCCCCTCGTCATGCAGATGCACTACAACGTCATCTCGCCCCGCTCAGAAACGAAAGAGGTATGTCCCCTTTACTTTCATCACATAACTTTTGTGTCTCTCCTTCAGAGATTGTGTACGCACTGGAAAAGCTTGGCACCAAGGTGCAGTGGCCTCAGAAAATGAAATCGGACCCTGCCACGAGGAAATCAAACGTCCTGTGTGAATTCCACCTAGAACGGGGGCACAGGACCGAGGATTGCATAGGTCTGCGACAGAAAGTCGTCAGGATGATAAACCAAGGATATCTGAAGGAGCTACTCAGCGACAAGGGAAAGTCCAATTTTGCACGCGGGCAAGAGGAGCCCCGCGGACCACCAAAGACCCCCTCCTCGACGCGGACGGTAAACATGATCGTCGGAGATGGTACCGACGTCGCTATCAACCATGTTAAATTCGCCAACCCACACAGACTGAAGAGGACCATCTCTCACGAACGGTACGACGACCTCGAAGGAAGTATCACCTTCAACATGTCTGACGCCGATGGTTTGTGTTTTCACCATTATGATGCTTTAGTTATCACTTTACGTATTATTGATATAGACGTCAGGAGAATCATGATCAATGACGGAAGTGGCGCCTGCATCATCCATCCGAGAGTCCTCTCGCATATGGGACTCGAGGACAGGATAACACCCCGCTGTATAACTCTAACTGGTTTTAACAATACAGTGGAACGCACGTCAGGAGAAGTGACTTTAACCGTCCTCGCGGGAGGGAGGGTCATATTGGAGACCACCTTCTACGTAATGAACCAAGAGACGGCATACAATATCATCATCGGACGCCCATGGATACACGCCATGCTAGCGGTCCCCTCAAGCTTATACCAAGTGTTTAAGTTCCCTACTCCATGGGGGATATTCAGCATCAAAGGAGAACCGCGCACAGCGCAAGAATGTTATAAGATAACACAAGACTGCGCCCACACCCGACAGCTGAATGGGGCAAGTGCGGAAGCGTAGCAATCAGCCATGTCTGGGACCAAAATGGACCCGACGACCGACGCCATCAGAGACCCAGCCATCGTGGAGGCCTGTAAGCCCACAATCGAGGACCTCGACACGGTTCAGCTAGATCATCACAACCCCGAAAGGAAAGCATACATCGGCCACGGGCTCACCGACCCGGGTAAGTACCATGAATTTTTGACTAACCATGCAAATACATTTGCTTTTTCCCATGCAGACATGCCAGGAATCTCGCCAGACATCGCCACCCACAAGCTCATTATCGACCCGCTACATCCCCAGGTATGACAAGTCAGGAGAAAGTTCAACGCCACAATCAACGAGGCAGTTCGTGAGGAAGTAGATAAACTACTCGCCAACAGCTCTATCAAAGAGTCAAAATATCCACAATGGGTCGCCAATGTAGTGATGGTCAAAAAGAAGAACGGAAAATGGAGAATGTGTGTAGACTTCACCGACCTAAACAAGGCATTCCCTAAGGACTCCTTCCCCCTCCCTCACATCGACCAACTGATCGATGCCACCGCCGTCCATAAACTACTAAGCTTCTTGGACGCATATTCCGGTTATAACCAAATCTTAATGGCCGAAGAAGATCAAGAAAAGACCACGTTCATCACACACCAGGGTACCTACTGCTACAAGGTGATGCCTTTTAGGCTCAAGAACGCAGGGGCCACATATCAAAAACTGGTCACTAAGATGTTCAAGGAACAACTCGGGAAAACCACGGAGTTTACATCGACGACATGCTAGTGAAGTCCGCCAGAAAGGAAGACCACATCGATCACCTGCAGGAGGCCTTCGAAATACTAAAAAAGTACGGGATGAAACTATATCCCGAGACATGTGCCTTTGGTGTGGCGTCGGGAAAGTTTTTAGGTTTTTTCGTATCCCAAATAGGGATCGAAGTCAATCCTGACCAAATCAAGGCGACCGCTTCAAAACCCAAAACGCTCAACAGCAAGAAACAGGTCCATAAATTGATAGGTCGGGTAGCCACACTCTCCCGTTTCATCTCCCGATCCTTGAACATATGCCACAAATTCTTCAGCATGCTAAGAAAAGACAACGGATTCCATTGGAATGAAGAATGCGTCAAAGCCCTGCAACGGCTAAAAGCGTATCTATCATCGCCACTGCTACTGTCAGAAGCGAAACCAGGTGAGCCTCTACTGACGTACCTAGCCGTGTCAGAAGTCACGGTCATCGCAATACTGGTTCGTGAAGAAAAATGTACGCAATCACCTATCTATTACATTAGCAAAACCCTAATAGATGCCGAAACACCATACCTACACCTCGAAAAATTAGCTCTGGCACTGGTCACGACTTCTAGAAAGCTGAGACCCTATTTCCAATGCCATCCCATCAAAGCGGTGACCACTTTTCCTCTAAGAAGCATCTTGTACAAGCCCGAACTATCAGGACGGCTCGCTAGATGGGCCATAGAGCTCAGCGAGCAGGATATCACATATATTTCCAGGACCGTCATCAAGTCACAAGTCCTCGTCGACTTCGTGGACAATTTCAGTGTCAAAACATCACCAGAGGCGGAAAAAGAAGCCCTACATGCCGTCTCGAACACCGACCCCTAGACCCTCTACACTGATTGGCCGCAAATGCCTCGGGATCTGGACTGGGACTCGTCCTCGAAGTCCCTACGAGCGAAATCATTTACCAGTCCATGTGATGCCTCGAGATGCCTAACAACGAGGCAGAATATGAAGTCGTTATTGCAAGTATAAAATTAGCCATCAGGTACGGAGCTTCCAGACTTGTCCTGCATTGCGACTCGCAACACGTGGTAAATCCAGTCACCGGGACTTATCAGATCAAGGAACAAAGGCTGCAGAAATATCAAGCGGCAATCCACAAGCTAATGGCACAGCTCGACGAGTGCCACTTCAAATAGGTCCCTAGAGCACATAACGCCAAAGCAGACGGACTGACCAAGTTGGCCGCTGCCGCCACAAACCTAAACAAAGAATGCACCATCACCCTCCTTCACTCAGCAATTGACCATACTGAGGTACCATCCATACATCTAACTTTTGATTGGTGCAACCAATTTGTATCGTATTTGTAGGATGGGAATTTACCACCCGATAGAAAGGAAGCAAAAAAGCTTCGTATGCAAGCAGCAAGGTACTGCATGATAAATAATGACCTCTACAATAGGACTTTTGGAGGACCCCTGTCCAAGTGCCTAGGCCCCAACGATGGTATTAAAGGAGGTTCATGAAGGCCATTACGGCGCTTATACAGGCAACCGAGCACTCGTGCGATGCCTGGTATGGGCTGGATACTACTGGCCCGCCATGAAAAAATACGCGGCGGAATATGTCTGTCAGTGCGAAAAGTGCCAAAATTTTGCCCCTTTAATACATCAACCAGGGGAACCCCTCCATTCAGTCTCTTCACCATGCCCCTTCATCAAATGGGGAATGGAAATAATCGGACCACTACCTGTCGGGCGAGGAAAGGTACAATTTTTACTAGTTTTAACTGACTATTTCTCTAAGTGGGTGGAAGCAGGTGCCTACGCCCAGATTCGCAAGCAAGAAGTCATCGTCTTCATCTAGAAAAATGTTATATGTCGCTTCGGCATCGCCAAAGAAATAACCTGTGACAACGGACGACAGTTCCTAGGGTAAAAAACAACCGACTTCTTCGACAAATGGCGTATAAAAAGAATACTTTCAACAGCATATCATCCTGCTGCCAACGACCAGGTAGAATCATCCGACAAAACCATACTGAATATATTGAAAAAGAAGCTCAAAGACGCTAAAGGACTATGACCCGAGTTATTGCGGGAAGTACTATGGGCACAAAGGACTACCCCCAAATCCTCCACAGGAGAGACTCCTTACTCACTAGTCTACGGAACTGATGCCGTCATACCAGTGGAAGTCGGTGTGCCAAGTCTGAGGTACTCGCATACGAGCGTAGAGGAAAATGACACAAATCGACTCCAAGACCTTGATGAAGCTGAAGCAAGAAGAGAAATGGCCCACATTAGGCTGGTGGCCCAAAAATAGCAGATCGAAAGGTACTACAATAAGAGAGCAAAAATCCGACCACTCAAAGTAGGCAACTACGTGCTAAAAGGCAAGACACTAGCATCCAAAGATCCTAACAAAGGAATGTTGGGCACCAATTGGGATAGACCCTACAAAATCACCGCAGCAGCAGACAAGGGTTCCTTCCGACTAGAAACCATGAATGGGAAGACGCTCCAAAACAACTGGAACATCTCCCACCTCAAGCGTTTCCATTTCTAGAAAGAGTATCCCCCAAGTCATACTCTTTTTCCCTCATCCGAGTTTTGTCCCAATTGGGTTTTCTCGGAGAGGTTTTTAACAAGGCGATGAAGGAGATGCTCGGGAGCGCTCGGGAGCTTAATCTAATATACCATGCGTATCGATGATCGACACGAATGGTATATCACAGGGACTAGGGCTATGGCCATCTCCAATGTATGAAAGGCTACGACCATCTGCAATGTATGAAAGGGTACAGCCCTATCCAATGTATGAAAAGCTACGACCATCTCCAATGTATGAAAGGCTACGGCCATCTCCAATGTGTGAAAGGCTATGGCCATCTCCAATGTATGAAAGGCTACGTCCATCTCCAATGTATAAAAGGCTACGGCCATCTCCAATGTATGAAAGGCTATAGCCATCTCCAATTTATGAAAGACTACGACCATCTTCAATGTATGAAAGGCTACGCCATCTCAAATATATGAAAGGCTACAACCATCTCCATTGTTTGAAAGGCTACGGCCATCTCCAACAAACAAAAGGCCACGACCATCCATAAACGTAAAAGGCTAAGGCCCTAATAGCGTATGAAAAGACCACGGTCATCTTCGATAAACAAAAGGTTACGGCCATCCACAAACGCAAGAGGATAAAGCCCTGAACAATGTATGAGAAGACTATGGTCATCTCCAACAAACAAAAGGTCACGACCACCCATAAATGTAAAAGGCTAAGGCCCTAACAGCATATGAAAAGACTACGATCATCTCCAAAAAACAAAAGGCTATGGCCATCCACAAACACAAGAGGTCAAGGCCACTTCTGAATGCGTAAATAGCCAAGGCCATTATCGAAACAACCAACTCAACTCAACCCGATATAATCGGAGCCAAAGGAAAAATAATAGCCGCATAAAAACACACAAGCAGCCGTGACCAGAGTTAATTCGACCTAACCACGATAAATTAACTCAATAAAAGGCAACTCCATATGCAAAATGGAAATTGCGAAAGAAGACACAAAAACACAGTCCCCATGTATCATTATAAATCATTCACAGATTACAACGTCTCTTCGATTACAAAATCAGAGAAAAGGGTTTAAACGAACTACCCTGGCTTCCGCTGCACCAGCCGTACCATCAGCACGGTCATCACCGCCCTCGATCCGGAACACCAAAGATATCCAAGACCCCGTGCCCAACTGGTTCACGTCTGCAAAAGTATAGCCCGCTGGGTCCGGGGAGTCAGGGTTATACACACAAGCCTCGCGCGCAACCCTAACCAGGCGACGCTGATTTTCAACCTCTGCCTCGGTGGCTCTGCCAATGGCCCGCAGTTCCTCGAATACAGTCCGCCTCACCTCAGCATACACCCACATGTTGTGAGGTTCGTGGGACATGTCGCCAACAGGATTGACCGCCTATGCCTACTGAGGAGCGACCAGCTCAGTCGTTGTAGCCCCGAGTTCGGCAGTTAGGGCACCAACTCTAGCATGCAACTCGGCCGCCTCCACCATTGCCACATGGACCACTTTCAACTCTTCCTCCTTCTGTTGAAGGAGACTCTTTAGCTTAGTGTTTCGAGCCACAACAGCCATTAGGTATGCATCCACCTTTTCCAGCTGAGCGGTGCGCTTCCGCAAATGACCCTCCGCCTGCTCCAACCCCTCACTAAAAACCTGAAATTGTGGGTCCTAGGTATAAAGGTCCGCTAGCGTCTTGTGCTTACAGTGGACCTCCCTGTATTTCTTTGTCGCCTTCCTAAGGGCGGCGCTCTTTTTTCTCTCCCGCCGGCCTCGCTTCTCTTCTAAGATGAGGGTCTGAAAGAAAAAATTCAGCCAAAACTGGTGATTGGGCTAGTCGTTCGTCTCAACGACCAAGCCCTTCGTCCCACGATTCTCCAATTGTAGCATCGTCTCCCTCATAAATTCAGGACTGAATAATTGCAGTAGATGATATATTGTGACGTCTAGCCTGGCCCTCTCGACATAAGACATTAGGATACGACATATTTTCCACGTGTAAGAAGTAAGTTGGGCCGGACACACGTTGTAAAATCTACATAACTCCTCTGCCAACGGGTAGATAGGAAGGCCACACCCTATTTTGAAGAGGTACTCATAGAAAGCACAGAACCCCATTCTGTGTACATTGGCAAAATCCCCTGGGTCGTTTGCATGATTACCGTCCCCGGAATCTGACAAGAAACACAGATATCATCCAAATGAGACTCGGTAAATTTAGACCTCTCCCATGTCGGGGTAGCACCCTTCGAGGGAAACTCCTTTCGAACGTATAGTTCACGGGGAAGTAAATTATCTACAGAAAGAGGAGAGAGGGGCTTGCGGGATTTCTTCCCACCTTCCGAAGGTGGAGGAAACCTGGAAGTGGCCTCATCCCCGTTTGTCCCACGTTGACGACTACCTTTAGCCATTATCAACCTTTTGATCAAGTTCGAAATATGTCAACAAGCTTCGGAAGTCAAAATGAAAAGTTGCTAGAAGTCACTATAAAAAATAACAAAAGTACAAAGAAATTTTTGTAAGGATCCGAAGAATGGAAAAACTTGAAATCCGTCCCTATTTATACCGGACCAGTACACGGGATTCGAAGAGGTCGGTATCAGATAAGGAGGCGAGAAACCGAAATGTCAAATCGTCTCCTGGCCTACCTCGGGAGCAGTTGTAATCATGACACACACCGTAAGCAAACGACGATCCAAAAATAAGCCACGTGTACATATACGGATAGTTCCAAGATGAGTCGATCTTTTCCCCCCATTGCCGATATATGTCGAATACATCTCCAATAGGCAGAGGGACTAACTGTATGGGGTTGAATCGGATGCGACTGGTGAAAGTCGAGTACGCCTCCTTTCACGGCCACCAAAGCCAAGTATACCTCCCTTCGCGCCCATACAACGAAAGGGGGTACGCCTCTAACAATAAAGGCGTACTGCCGAACTCGCCCATACGAGTACTCCGTCCACTCTGCCCGTTTATATTTCCGGAACGACAGTAGTCCTAGAATAAATGATATTTTGACGAGGGAGCCTTCCTTCTATATAAGGAAAGGCCTCCCTCATTTGTAGGGCAAGTGTTATTTTTATTAATAATACAATTTCCGACTATCTCTCTCTTTCTTTTCTCTCTCAGTGATTTGTGTCGATAATCCACTTAGTCTCGTTACAATCCTATCAGAACAAATAGCATACGAACTATAGATCTATCCTTGGGTTTATTATCGTCGATTCCAATTTACCTTCTCATAATCTTTGATTGTCCCTGACTTATAAAGCAATCGATAGCTTTTAGGCCAAACAAAAACATTTGACGCTAACCTCACCTAATAGGTAAGTCGTTAATCCCTGAATTATGTAATTGGAGGTGGATTGAGGATTTTACGAGAATTTATGCATTATTATGAATACGCAAATTCATATTTAAAATATTTAGGCCTTACTATTTAACTCATTATAATTTGGGAATTTTTCATAAAACACCATCTTTTTTATCTAATTAGCCATTTATAGATACCCTTTGCTATATTATGTGTTATAGACACCTTTTTATATTTTTATACAATGTATTTTATGTATTTAAGATGTTGTATTCATTAATACAACCAAACATATAGGCTTAAAATCTGGAATTCCAGCTAAGTGTGACATGCATTTAGCTGTATTCAAGCAACATTAACATTAAATATAGTAATGTATCTGCGCTAAAAATGGAAGGAAATAAAATTATATGATATCCTAATTAAACTCAACCAACTAAAATGATCCCTCATTAATCTATATTTCAGACATACATAATAAAGATTATAGCTGAATAAAAAGAAATACATATGAATAATATAGTTGACAAAATATACCTTAATTCATCTGAATAAAACACTTGATACAACAAAAATACAGCTGAATAAACTCTTGAATGCAACAAAATACAATTAACTTATGTTGAATAAAATAGTTGAATATAACTAAATACAGTTGTATAAAACACTTGAATACAACTAACCACTGCTGAATAAAATAGTTAAATACAACTGATTTAACATGAATACAAGTGAATACAGCTGAAGAATACATTCAAATACAACTGAAAGTGTTCGTGTACCTGTCTGTAAGTGTTAACCTTTTGTCTCTTTGTTTTATCATTTTTCCAAACAACACCGATCTCTTTTAGGTTTTCCTATCTTTTTTTGGTTCATATTGCTGCCATTCTGCAAATTCTCCTCTCACGATGTGTTATTGTTTGATGTTGAGAATTTGGGTAAGAAACTAGAGTTTGTGGGAGAAGAGAGTCTGGTTGTATGCAAACAGAGAAAGTTGTATTGGGGTTTGCAGATACGCGATAATTACGTGAGACAAAATACAAAAAGGGAGAGAGAAAATTAATATTTAGCATATATGATGCCTTAATTGTAGGATGTAACTATATTTAGATTTTTTGCTATGAAAGATAAAAGGTATTTATAGGTTGTAATATTTTAAAATAGTATTTATTATTGATAAATAGGGTACTAACGTTTTCGATAGGGTGTAAAAATTCCTTATAATTTTGCAGGGGCAGCTCAACAAATTTTGTGGCCTAAAGCCAAACTTTATAAGGGGCATTAACCTTTTATTTTATTCTTAATTATTTATTTAAAGTTTATTTTTTTAGTTTTTCTTAGATACAAAGTTATTAATAATTTTCTTTTAATCAATAACTCTTAATAAGTATTTCTCAATTGACAATATAGCTAGTTCATTTAATATTCTTGTGACATTGTTGTTCTTAGCAAGATTTTATCAATTTTAATTTTGAAAACTTCTTTCCGCTGAAGCAACAGGAACAAGAATTATGAACACTATTCCATTTGGCATTTGGAAAAGAATTAAATATTTTTAGTTGATTAAGTGTATCAATTAAACTATTACTGTTTTCTTAATTCTTTTGATTCAAAAAATAAATCTAGACCATAAATATCATATTGATTATTATGCTTTAAGGAACATTTAAGATTTTAGGCAATATATTTTTTAAATTTCCAACATCTAGTGATCTTAATTTTTACTGCCAAATATAAAACCAAAAATATATTCATATGTTTTGAATTGTTCAATTCTATTTTGAAATGAAAAATTAGTCTTGTCTATTATGTATAAAAGTAACCAACTCTAAAGTTTTATGGATTTTATAAAATATACAAGTAGTAAGGTTGAAAAATAGGATTGAAAAACTATCTCTAAAATTTTATTAATCATAGGGCTTTAAATAACTAAATAAGTAAAGTAGTAGACTCCTCCTACAACTAAATTACTGAACTCTTACTATAATTAAAATTTTGAATTTTCTAGCACACTCCTCCTAACACTAAACAACCAATTATTCTAGAAACAGTAGAAGTAACAGAAGCAAAATCCACTTAAAGGACTCTTCGAAAGATTTTATGATTTCATTATCAACATTCTCATCAAATTGTGACTTGCTATATATCACACGTTTCTTATGAAACCTGGTTCGATAATCATTTTTAAGTGTAATTTTCTTGGTAGAAATCATAGATATTGCAAATCCTTCTTCTCTATATTTATTTAAGACAGAAATTAAAGTTTTTCACTTTACATAACTCTTTTTTAAACTTATATATAATCTATTAGGGGTAATAAAAAAAAAATAAGGCCCCATAAATTATAAAAAGGCCGCCCCATCAATTTTGGTATGACAGGTTCAATTTTGTTTTAAAATCTAATTTTTCACTCACACATACACAGATATACATAAACCAAAAGAATTTGGTTCTAATTCTATTTTTCTTCCCTTCTTATCATTTTTCCTTCTTTTTTCATCTCCTTCTCCAAGTCTTCGTAACAACTTACGGTCTGTTTGGATCATTGTTCTCTATCATTTTATAATGTATTGTATTGTATTGTATTGTATTGTATTGTATTGTATCATACTATATTGTACATCATCGTTTTATGAATACAATATTTGGATAAATTATATTATTTGTTATTTTTAAATAATACTTTGTTGTTTGGTTTGACTGCACCGTACTGTACTCTAATTGATAAGTTTGCTAAAATACACTCAACTGTTTAAATATTAAATTTATCAAAAATTATGCATAAAAATAATTTTAAAAAATAAAATAGAAGAAGGTAAAACATCTTAAGAAGCAGAACAAAGGAGCGAGACAGAAGATGACAAAATAAAAGAGTACAACTAATTAAAATTGAGTTAAAAGTAAATTAGGAGAAAAAATAAAATAGAAGGCAACAAAACACCTTTTAAATTGGTCTAGAAAAAGAAGTAGGTTATAGGTTGAGGATTTCGAGTTAAAATAGAAAAGAAAAGTTAAAGGGTAAAATATAATTGTGGAGTAATAAGTTAGGGCATAATTAGAAAGAAAAATAGGAAACAATCCCACCACACCAAATCGGTTGTTTCAAAAAATGGGACTTTTCATTGTTCTGGAACAATGGATTTAATAATACGATACAATCAATTTTAATGAATTAATCAAAACAAACATTATTTTGGACTAACAATACAATACGATACAACGATGAACAACCATCCAAGCAAGCTGTTAAGGAGTCAGACATTAAACTACTGATTACTTTCATTGAGATTTATCTTTATCTTGAACCACTATAAATTAATTTTACAGTAATATCTAAGATCATGGTGAGACTTACTTAATTAAATTTTTTTAATCCAAATTAGTGCTTAAACATATTTGAATTCCAACCAAATTAATAAATTCTTTTTCAAAATTTAAAGATAAAATATACTTTTTTTTTTTGGATAAGCAAGTCAAGTATAAAGAACTTGTCGTATGCTCTAAGAGCTGTTTGATATTTTCATGCTTCTCTTAGCCATAAAATTTGCACAAGTTTCAATTTTTATAGTATTAAATTTTCGTTAGAATTCTACTTTCTTATTTTATTTTGAATTTTATGTTAAGACAAATATTATGAGATTATATATAATTAGTAACCTCAATGACAAACAACAACAACAACAACAACCCAGTATAATCCCACAAGTGGGGTATGGGGAGGGTAATATGTACACAGGCATTACCCCTACCCGGGGGGCAGAAAGGCTGTTTCCAGGACAAACACATATTTAGATTAGCAATATTATAGTTTATCTCTTTGAATAATATGCAAAATTATCAATATGTCATAAAACACTAAAAAAAATTATATCAGTTGACATCGTGAGTATCGGGGTGCACCCATTATCTTAAAATTCTGGATCCACTTCTACTGCTACTAAATGTAATATAAAAATTTTATTTGGTTATAAAGTCTTAATACTAAAATAAAAAGAATAGATATTTTAATGTATAATGGGATTTCAAAACAATAAACCAAATACAGAAAGAAAGACACAAACAAAAGAGTATTTGAGTAAAATACAATATAGACATAGGAATTGAACCTAGGGGTGTGCATTCGAATCGGTTTATCGATAAATCGAATCGATTATTTGTTATCGGTTCATCGATAAATAAAATCAAAAAAATCGAAACCTTATTGAAACGATAACGATAAGCAGTTGTATAAATCGATAATCAATAAGTAATTATCGATAAGGGTCAAAATCGAATCGATAGATCGAACGCACACCCCTAATTATTTCATCTACCACATTTAATGAATGATCATATTTAAAGCTGAAGGGAATGAAGTTCAAATTAATGGAAAATAGAATTAGCAGTGATGATGTATTTTTATTTTTTTTAACACAGGTGGAGTGTTGGTGGCATATATCTGATCCCTTACTTTAGTTTCGTTGCATATGTCTATTGACACAATTTTTATGTTATAAATAGTGTTCGTCTTATTTTAGCTTGTTTTTGTCCATATTAGTTAGGCGTGTTTATAGCGATATACTTTCCGTGGAATCCCGCAAATTTTTTTATTGGTGTAATCGATAACTGAATTGATAAGCCCCAAAAATTAATAAATCGAAATCGAAAAAAACGAAACCTTATTGAAACGATAACGATAAACATATGTACAAATCGATAATCGATAAGTAATTATCGATAAGAGTCAAAATCGAATCGATAAATCGAATGCACACCTCTAATTGAACCTTCAACCTAGCTAGAGATGCACCCATTGCCTATTTGCATCGTAAGACTCTATAAACTCGGGTTCACACATATATAATTAAATTACTTTAAAGAAATATAATATTATGATATATGATGTAGTGAGATCACGAGTATGGTTCTTCCCATGATACGTCCAAGTATATAATGTACTTTATCTGCTGAGTTATGAACGAATAATTTATCAGATTATTTAATACCAAGCTATATAAAGAAGTGTTGATTATGCCGGTAAAAATGCAAAAATAATTGTTTACTACTTTTATACCTTTAAGTTGTTTTACAATATAAAATTAAACTAAGATGAAATTTTTGCTGGAATGATAAAATTAAGGATTCATATAACCTATAGCGACTTCAAATTTGTTTGAAATTGCGACATAATTAATATGACTTATAGCCTCTTGGAAGAAGAGATTTATTAATATAGCCGGTAGAATCACCCTCGCTCAATCATATCTCTAACTCTATTCCTAACTACTACTTGCAATATACTATTCTATCTAAAATGACCATAAAATTTATTGACAAAATTCAGAGGGACTTTATCTGAGTCCGAATCTAAAATGTGGTATTTTTGGACTCAAAAGACATTTTTAAGTGTAAAAAAAATAAAGAAACCATTGTATATACAATGCCAGAAAATCTGGCGTTGTATATTAACGGTAACTGAACCGTTAATATACAACGCCAGATATTCTGGCGTTGAATCTATTACACTGATTCAACGCCAGGTATTCTTGTGCTTCTAAATGTCACCTCAGCCTCATTTTGCAGGAGAAAGTTATCATTAAAATGATTTCAGGTACAATTCCTAACATTGACTTTTTACTTTGGTCTTTTCTTTGCTTTCCTTCTTCCCCTACATTATTCCCCAACTTAATAACTTAGTTTAAGATTGGGATATTTTTATGATTGTAATTTTGTGATTATTCGAATTATAATCTGAAAATTTAATCTATTCCATCTTTTATTGAGATTATATTATTTAAAAAAAAATCATTATGTATTCTTTTTAAACTGCACCAAGAAAATGATTTTAATTTTAATCAAAAGAAAAGAAAATTTGCCTTTAAATTAATTTTAACTTAGTGTACAAGAAAATGATTTTCACTAGTTTCTAGATATATACAACAAGAAAATAACCATTATTGTATATATAATGGTTAATTTTTTTTTAAAAAAATAAGTGTATATATAATGGTTATTTTTTTTAATAATATAATCTCAATAAAAGATGGAATAGATTAAATTTTCAGATTATAATCTGAATAATCACAAAATTACAATCATAAAAATATCCCAATCTTAAACTAAGTTATTAAGTTGGGGAATAATGTAGGGGGTAGAAGGAAAGCAAAGAAAAGACTAAAGTCAAAAGTCAATGTCAGGAATTGTACCTGAAATCATTTTAATGATAACTTTCCCCTACAAAATGAGGCTGAGGTGACATTTAGAAGCACAAGAAGATTCAACGCCAGGTATTTTGGCGTTGAATCAGTGTAATAGATTCAACGCCAGAATATGTGGCGTTGTATATTAATGGTCCAGTTACCGTTAATATACAACGCCAGATTTTCTGGCGTTGTATATACAATGGTTTTTTTTTTTACACTTAAAAATGTCTTTTGAGTCCAAAAATACCACATTTTAGTTTCGGACTCAGACTTTATCTAGGGTACCAAAGAGAATAAAAGGAAACTACACCTAGTAAAATGGACAAAAGTCTTCAACCAAAAACTTTAGGGGGTCTGGGCAACCATAGAGCAAATACAAAAATTATGACTTACCTAGTTAGTCTAGTTTGGGGGCTTCTTACTTAAGCTACCTCTCACAAAGCTCTCAATAGATATTCTTATTGAAATCCATCAAAACATCCTTAAGGTTAAAATTCGTACAAAGGTCCATTAAATAATACTCCCTCCGTTTCAATTTATGTGACCCATTTGACTGAGCACGGAGTTTAAGAAAAGAGAGAAAACTTTTGATTTTGTGGTGTAAAATGAGGCACATTTATTTTGTGTGGCTATAAATCATTGCATAAAGGTAAATTATTTCTAAATAAGGAAATATGTCATTCTTTTTGGCACGGACTAAAAAGAAAATAAGTTCACATAAATTGAAACGGAGGGAGTATGCTATATGGTCTGTTTATTCCAGAGGAACCTTTACTAGCAAGAGTCGTTATAACCTCATTGAACCAATGGACGCAAACCAGTTAGAGTATGATTGGATTTTGTCTTCCTCATCCTCAAATAAGCTAAAAATTCTTCTTGTGGCAATGCCTTCAAAATAGATTACTTTATAGGAAGTACCTAGCCCACATACATTGACCCTATATGTCTTATATGTGACATGAAAGAGGAAGAAACCATTACTCATATTTTTCTGACTTGCAAAATAGCCAAAAAAAATTGGAACAATTTAGGAGGGGTAACCTTTATGATCCCACGAGGGAGCACTGGCTAACACAATTAAAAAATCAAAATTTCTCTATAAGGCACAACCTTTTTGATTGGAACTATATACTCCTTTTCGTCCTATGGGAAATTTGGACTAAGATGAATGCTAATAATCAAAATAATTTGAGGAACGATGTAAGTATAAAGAATATTACTCAGAAAGCAGTGAAGTTCAAGCTGCTTATGGAAAGTAACTTGTTGCCCATTGAATGAATTTAATTAAAAATCAAATGGCAAAATCCCCAAAAGGGATGTTACAAATTAAACATTAATGTTAGTCACAACAAATGCCAAAGTTCTCTAGGGGGAGTATTCCGTAATACCAATGGTCAATGGACTGTTAGGTTCACAAAAAATACTCAAGCAATGGGATCACTGAAAGCTAAACTAAAGGCAATAAAGGAAGGTCTCAAGACTGGGCATGAGTGAGATTTATCCTCGCTGGAAGTTGAGACAGATTGTGCTGATGCAATTCAAATTATACAATATGGTAATAGACCTTTTGACAATGTTGTTAATAATTGCAGGTCTTTAATGCACTGAAGGAAGAAAAGAGTTTTTGTATCCCCTTCAAATGTTATTTTTAATCTTGTTAAGTATGATGTAGACAATGAACGTTGTTTTGTTATGTACTTATCTATGGATGCTTGCAACAGATTAGCAAGTCTAAGAAACTAATGTGTCCTAAGTGACACACTATTAGGCCATTATATAACAAACTTTTCGTAGTTTTAATATATACTAGTCTCTACGGTCGTGCGTTGCACGAGAAATGCATAATAATAATAATAATAATAAACTTTTGATTGCATATACTATTAAATATGTATATAGTACGAAATTAGTTCCTTAAAAAATTACAATATATTATACAAACCTAAGTCATGGTAAAGTTTTGACATAATATGGAGGACAAATTGAAATTAAATATTCTGAAACTGCAAAGTTATGTGATTAAAGTTGCAAAATAATGTAAAGACTGCACTATTATTTAGTATTTTATGTGAAGTTATGATTAACTTTAGCTAAGCCTTAAGGTGTATGAAGTCTAATATATATCTTAGGATAAAGATATATTTTTTTGACTCAAAATGTTTGCGAGCATTTATGAATTCAAAACAATCTATAAAAAAGAAGGGCCAATCATAGCAAGTCGTAACATATCTGAAATTTAATAAGGGAAAATATAATGAAGATACATGTAGGGACAACAGATAATATTGATGATCTTTTTATTCATGATAATAGATTAATCTGCCTCTCCATGAAGAGGTTCAGATCTTTACAATCATGTTTTGGTAGATCCACCGTTATTCTCTTTTTGTTTTGGGTTCTCACTCTGTGTTTTACTCTGTGTTTCTTAGAGTCCCCATGGGGAAAGTGTGGAACCCCTTTTTCTGATGTCTACCCTTGTATTTATAGACGCTTGTTGTGTGAGTTGACTTCCTTGGAGATCGGGCCCACATTGGGGGGTCATTTCGGACATGCCCGAAAAGTATCGACCTCGGCCAAAGCTTTAGGCAGATATGGATAATATTCTCGGTCGAGGAGATCTTGGCGCCCATTATATTTGTACTAGTTGAAAAGAGCAACCAATCTGATTGATTATCGTGGAATCAAATTATGACCCATACAGTTAATCCCTCCGCTTATCATGGTCTCCTCGAGATAGACCCTGGTAAGCGGATATGGTCGATCGAAGAACGACCCCTTTCTAGACGAGAGGGGGAATAATGATTGCTCATGACGCCTTGTCACTACTTCCTTTCGTACGATGGGGACACGATCTCATGTGCGAATATTCTTGACGAATGGAAATGGTCGGCACGCCGTAATCCTGAGTTAGGATGTTTCATCCGTAAGAATTTTGGGGACGCAGGGTCTATTCGCCTCGGCTGATGAGGCATTTGCGTTTACGTGGTATCCGAGGTAGTCACCACGACTTTAGCGCATGCTCTATGGTCCTAATTATGGTGGCGGCGGTTTCGGTGGAGCTGAACCGTTTTTCAACGGTTGGGTTATGCATTTAATGGCGCCTATCAGTTTTCCGAGATTCGATTTAGTTGCCTATAAGAAGGTTTGAGATACTTGATTCTCAACACTCCTTGGTTTATTTGCAACTCTCATTTCTGGTGAACTTCAAAGATTCTTTTTTCTCTGCGAAACGTTGTTATTCGTTCTCAGTTGAATCCACCACTCTTCTCTTATCTTTCAAGTGACTTTGATCAATGGTTGGTACTTCTTCTCGTGCCGATCTTCCAATATTGGTACCGGTTAGCCCTTCGATGATCGAAGGACTGTCGCCGGTGCTCGCGGATGGCGGTCGAAATGAGGCTGATAGAGTCCCGATAGTAGAATTCTCCTGGCAGCTGGAAGCTTAGCGCTGGATTTCACCGCTGATGGAGGAGATGACCCGGTAGATGAAGCCCCGTTAATGGGGGAAGTTGGTATGACCCAGTTACGGGAGCAAGGGCTCATCCCTTCCCATGCCGATATCGTGCTAGCCCGGCAGGAGGAATGGGTCCACACCAATTAAGCCGAATACTGTGTATTTTATTCTTATATTCTCAGACTGGGGTTCAGGGTCCCCCTTCCCAACCTGGTAGTTGATTTTTATCGATATTACAATGTGTGTCAGGGGCAACTTACCCCATCTCTGTACAAACTCCTGGCAATGTTGCTGAATTAACAGAGTTGGTTGGTCGGACTGTTATGCTGCAGCACATGCTTGCTCTATACGCCCCTCCGCGAGTTCGGGAGAGTATGATCCTGATGCTTCCGCATGGGTCGCAGGGTTTGGCGGCTGCTCTAGATGACGAGATCGACCCTCGCCATTATGAGCAATTTTTCTATATTCGGACTGGGCATTTGGTGGCACACTCTCCAAGATTTACAGAGACTTGGAATCATAGGCGTAAGTTATACTCCGCTTCTTTGATAGGGTCGAGTTTGTTCCCTTTCTTTATTTTCGGAAGGTCACTGTTTTGTTGTTGTTTCTGTAGCTGACAGGTCACCCCCATCTTTATTCACCGGTCTGCGTGGATGGCTTGAGGTTTTCCTCCCACATACTGAGGGGATCCGTTCGTGGTCATCTTTTTGGAGGAGATACGGCCGGGGGCCGGCTGTAGGTAGGAGGTTTTCTCCCCTTGAGTGTATTTTATTCTGATCGATGCCATGACCTGGGACTGATCCAATTCTGTATTTGCAGAGAGGGTGGCATGGCTCCCCAGTTAGTATTCAGGTGGCCTGGTGTGGTTGCCATATTCTTTGCTGCGCCGAAGGCGAACCAGGTGCTTAGGGCCGCCTCGGTCGAATCTTTCGCGGCGCCGTCTCCCGTGCGCCCTTTAATCAGCGGCGAAGGTCTGTTAGGGACTGTTCGCCCGCGGGATGGTTCGCCTTCTTGTGACGAGGTTGATAGGCCGTTAATTAGGCGCAGGATCATCGCCCCCTTGGCCTCATCAGCGGCTCGACCCGCTTCTATTGATGTGATAAACGTGGATTCATCCCCCCCTCCGGGGCGAGGGAGAATGTGGACGCGACACACGCCCCAGACAGCGAGCTAGGAGAAGATGAAGCTCAAGATCGAGAGGATCGAGAGGGGAGTCCTGTCCTTACCGCTCAATCTTCTACTCACAGGTTCGAGGTGGGAGAACCTTCTCGGGTGGTTGTAGATATCGGCAGCTCGAGTACTCCTTCGACAGAAATGGCGACGGAGGGAGAGGGATCTACATCCGACTATGATTTGGATTCTTAGGACGTCCGCATGTTTTGTGATAGGATCACGAATGCGATAGTCCATCCGGATGGGAGGCCGCGTGTAATTGAGATTCCTGTGAACGAGAATCTGTTGCTAAGGGATTCTGCTTTGGTGCCGCAGCTTGGACAATTGTGTTATGCGGTTGAGAACGAGTCACTGAGGGGCGTGATGGATGTTGGATTGATGAATAAGGTGGTGGTGTTGGGAATAAGGGTATGTATTAAAGGGTGACTATTTGCTCGTGAGCACCTCATTTCCCATTCTCTTATGAGTTTCTGTATCCTTATCGGACTCCTTTATTTCTTTTGTTTTGCCTTGTAGGTGTTTTTGTTGCAGGCAGAGAGCCTTCATCGGGCCAATATTCGGTCCGGGGTGCTTCTGCGCGTTCTTGATAGGTGTCGTCGGTATCGGAACAGGTGTAGGAAGCTTAGCGAACGCATAAGGGCTGATCCCCATAATCGGGCACTAGTTGAAGAGCTGGCGAGAAAAGAGTTGCAGAGGAGTGAGGCGCTTGGTCATATAGAGGCCCTAGAAGATCAGTTGCGTCGGTTGAGCGACGAACTTGAGGCTAGGCGGAGGGCGTCATTGGAGAGCGAACACTTGTGTCTGACCAAGGTGACGGAGGTTACTTCGGAGTGGAGCGGGAAGGTTGCCGTGCTAGAGGGGGAAGTAGCCGCCTTGAAGCGTAGGATGGCCAAAGCCTCTGCCCGGTCGGACGAGCTTCAAAGGGTTATCCGTGCCAATGATTCCCAATTGTCATTGGCGAGGGCTGCTTCCGCCTTCAGGGAGAGCGGTCTTGAGGAGCAGATTAGGGTTCTGGAGAGTAACGCTCAAGATGCAGCGGGGCAAATTGCGCTCTTGGAGGAGGAGACAGGCGCATTCAAGCCACAATCTGCTTTTATGGGTAGCTCTTGTGCGGCTTGGGTTTATGCCGAGGCCCAACGGGATATATACAAGCACCTGTTCGAGGCTGGTATCATTTCCGTAGCAATCTTCGAAGGGGCGCGCTAGAGGGCGCGGGAGGTCGTGAGGAGTGCGGCTTTGATGTTGTGACGCTCGATATTGACAACGATGCCGGTGGGAGTTTGGCTGGAGCTGGTAACGACATGGGCACTGCGGGCGATGACGAGGGCGAAACAGGTGGTGAGGCGGCGAGAGCAGGTGATAGTGCGACTCGCGCGGGCGGTGGAACTAATGGTCCTGAGTGAAAGATGATTAGTTGATGACTTTCTTGACGGTTGTTGCTGTGTATTGTTATTTTACTCTTTTCTTTTTTTCTTTATTGTTGTTTATTTTCGGACAAAGTTTGAATTAGGATGGACGGGCGTGGCCCACATCCGTCTATTTGAATTAAGAGGGAATTCCCCTTTTCGTGTTGCTTCCTTATTGCTTGGTCCATTTATGTTTTCCTTTAGTTCGGCTATTGTTGATTGTCCCGGATCAAGGGCTCATAGCCCGAATACTAAACCATCTATGGTTGAATCAATTTGGTGGGGGCTCGCGGCCAACGCCATAGCTTGACTTGTCGTTAAACATTGATTGAGTGCTTTCGACTCGAGGGCTCGTAGCCCAAATGTTAATTCAACTGGGGTTGAATTAATTCGGCGAAGGCTCATGGCCTGAATCCTCAGTTCAACCGTAGTTGAATTTTGTCGATTCATTTGAGTCGAGGGCTCGTAGCCCGAGTGTTAATTCAACTGAGGTTGGATTGACATGGCGAAGGCTCATGACCTGAGTCCCAGTTCAACCGTAGTTGAACTTTGTTGATTATTTTGAGTCGAGGGCTCGCAGCTCGAGTATTAATTCAACTGAAGTTGGATTAGTATGGCGAAGGCTCGTGGCTTGAGTCCCAGTTCAACCGTAGTTGAACTTTGTTGATTCTTTTGAGTCGAGGGCTCGTAGCCCGAGTATTAATTCAACTGAGGTTGAATTAATATGGCGAAGGCTCGTGGCCTGAGTCTCAGTTCAACCGTACTTGAACTTTGTTGATTCTTTTGAGTCGAGGGCTCGTAGCGTGAGTATTAATTCAACTGAGGTTGGATTAATATGGCGAAGGCTCGTGGCCTGAGTCCTAGTTCAAACGTAGTTGAACTTTGCAGTTTCTTTTGAGTCGAGGGCTCGTAGCCCGAGTATTAATTCAACTGAGGTTGGATTAATATGGCGAAGGCTCGTGGCCTGAGTCCCAGTTCAACCGTGGTTGAACTGTGTTGATTCATTTGAGTCGAGGGCTCGTAGCGCGAGTATTAATTCAACTTAGGTTGGATTAATTTGGTGAAGGCTCGTGGCCTGAGTCCCAGTTCAAGCGTAGTTAAAATTTGTTGATTCTTTTGAGTCGAGGGCACGTAACCTGAGTATTAATTCAACTGAGGTTAGATTAATATGGCGAAGGCTCGTGGCCTAAGTCTCAGTTCAACCATAGTTGAACTTTGTTGATTCTTTTCAGTCGAGGGCTCGTAACCCGAATACTAATTCAATTGCGGTTGAATTGATATGGCGAAGGCTCGTGGCTTGAGTCCCAGTTCAACCGTAGTTGAAATTTGTTGATTCTTTTGAGTTAAGGGCTCCTAGCCCGCGTATTAATTCAACTGAGGTTGGATTAATATGGCGAAGGCTCGTGGCTTGAGTCCCAGTTCGACCGTAGTTGGACTTTGTTGATTCTTTTGAGTCGAGGGCTCGTAGCCCGAGTATTAATTCAACCGAGGTTGGATTAATATGGTGAAGGCTCATGGATTGAGTCCTAGTTTGACTGTAGTTGAACTTTGTTGATTCTTTTGAGTTGAGGGCTCGTAGCCCGAGTATTAATTCAATCGAGGTTGGATTAATATGGCGAAGGAACATCGCTTGAGTCCCAGTTCAGCCGTAGTTGAACTTTATTGATTCTTTTGAGTCGAGGGCTCGTAGTCCGAGTGTTAATTCAACTGAGGTTGGACTAATATGGTGAAGGCTCATGGCCTGAGTCCCGGTTCAACCGTAGTTGAACTTTGTTGATTCTTTTGAGTCGAGGGCTCGTAGCCCGAGTATTAATTCACTTGATATTGGATTAATATGGCAAAGGCTCATGGCCTGAGTCCCAGTTCAACCGTAGTTGAACTTTGTTGATTCTTATGAGTCGATGGCTTGTAGCCCGAGTTTTAATTCAACTGAGGTTGGACTAATATGGCGAAGGCTCATGGCCTGAGTTCCAGTTCAACCGTAGTTGAACTTTTTTGATTCTTTTGAGTCGAGGGCTCGTAGCTCGAGTATCAATTCAACTGAGGTTGGATTAATATGGCGAAACCTCGTGGCGTGAGTCCCAGTTTAACCGTAGTTGAACTTTGTTGATTCTTTTGAGTCGAGGGCTCGTAACCCGAGTATTAATTCAACTGAGGTTGGATTAATATGGCGTAGGCTCATGGCCTTTGTCCCAGTTCAACCGTTGTTAAATATTGTTGATTCTTTTGAGTCGAGGGCTCGTAACCCGAATGCTATTGCAACTGAGGTTGAATTGATATGGCGAAGGCTCGTGGCCTGAGTTCCAGTTCAACCATAGTTGAATTTTGTTGATTCTTTTGAGTCGAGGGCTCGTAGCCCGAGTATTAATTCAACTAAGGTGGGATTAATATGGAGAAGGCTCATGGCCTGAGTCCTAGTTCAACCGTAGCTAAACTTTGTTGATTCTTTTGAGTCGAGGGTTCGTAGCCCGAGTATTAAATCAACTAAGGTTGGATTAATATAGCGAAGGCTCGTGGCCTGAGTCCCAATTAAACCGTAGTTGAACTTTGTTGATTCTTTTGAGTTGAGGGCTCGTATCCCGTGTGTTAATTCAACTGAGGTTGGATTAATATAGCGAAGGCTCGTGGCCTGAGTCCCAGTTCAACCGTAGTTAAACTTTGTTGATTCTTTTGAGTCGAGGGCTCAAAGCCCAAGTATTACTTCAACTGGGGTTGAATTGATGTGGCGAGGGCTCGTGGCCTGACTCCCGGTTCAATCGTAGTTGAACTTTATTGATTCTTTTGAGTCGAGGGCTCATAGCCCGAGTATTACTTTAACTGACGTTGAATTAAATTGGCGAAGGCTCGTGACCTGAGTCCGATTCAAGCGTAGTTGAAATTTGTTGATTCTTTTGACTCGAGGGCTCCTAGCCCGAGTGTTAATTCAATTGAGGTTGGATTAATATGGCGAAGGCTCATGGCTTGAGTCTCGGTTCAACCGTAGTTGAACTTTGTTGATTCTTTTGAGCCGAGGGCTCGTAGCCCAAGTATTAATTCAACCGAGGATGGATTAATATGGCGAAGGCTCGTGGCCTGAGTCACAGTTCAACCGTAGCTGAACTTTGTGATTCTTTTGAGTCGAGGGCTCGTAACCCGAGTACTAACTCAACTGAGGTTGAATTGATATGGCGAAGGCTCGTGGCCTGAGTCCGAGTTCAACCGTAGTTGAACTTTGTTGATTCTTTTGAGTCTAGGGCTCGTAGCCCGAGTATGGACGAGATGCATCAGGTTTGCTCTGATTGGGTTTCCAACCCTTCGTTCGTATTTTTCCCTTTGCTTTTGACTTCAGGAAAGGCTACGCGATCTTGCTATGAAATCCCCACAGACTGCGCCAAATTGTTTGACTCAAAATATTTGCGAGCATTTATAAATTCAAAACAATCTATAAAAATGAAGGGCCAATCATAGCAAGTCGTAACATATCTGAAATTTAATAAAGGAAAAGATAATGAAGATACATGTAGGGACAATAGATAATATTGATGATCTTTTTATTCATGATAATAGATTAATCCGCATCTCCATGAATATGTTCATATCTTTACAATCATGTTTTGGTAGATCTACCGTTATTCTCTTTTTGTTTTGGGTTCTCACTCTGTGTTTTACATATGTGTTTCTTAGAGTCTCCATGGGGAAAGAGTGGAACCCCCTTTTCTGATGTCTGCCCTTGTATTTATAGACGCTTGTTGTGCGAGTTGACACCCTTGGAGATCGGGCCCACATTGGGGGGTCATTTCGGACATGCCCGGAAAATATCGACCTCGGCCAAAGCTTTGGGCAGATATGGATAATATTCTCGGTCGAGGCGATCTTGGCGCCCATTATGTTTGTACTAGTCAAAGAGTGCAGCCAATCTGATTGATTGTCGTGGAATCAAATTATGACCCATATAATATTGACAATGGAGAAATCAAAGCGTAAAAGTTATTTAGTCATTACTCTCTTTCGTGGAACTTTTTTGAGTTAGACATAATTCTATTTCAATTATAACACATTTTTATGTCTAAATATTTTAATTGTTTAGTATGTCCAAATCAATTTTCACTTGGAGAACCTTGAGATATAATTTAGTACATCTACTTTTGAAAGTAACTTATTATGAGTGGTCATCAATTGAGATTTGACGTTTCTAAATTACAAATTAGTGTATATTAAAAGATTATCATACCTACCCAATCAAACGTTATATCCCATATTCTTCTTTTTCTTGAAAAAATAATTTAATTTTAAAGGGTATAAAAATCGGTCAATATTTAAATTGAAAAGACACGTCTTCTGAAAAAAGAGGAAGTAATAATAATTTTCCCATACTTTTTTAATCCTACATAAATTTATAGACTATTTTGGTGTAAACAATAGAAAATAGAATTCTAATAAAAGAATACCTCTGATTTTGACGTTGAAACAATGCTGCTAATTATATGTTTCTACGCGTTTAAAACTTACTCCAATTTTTTTGTTTCTTTTAGGTATTCTTTCAGGCATTTAAACAAGAAGTTAGAATGGCACTAGAATTTTACGTTATGTTATGGTCTAAGAAATTGTCACGATCCAAACCCCGGTCGTGATGACGCCCAACACATTGCTAGGCAAGCCCGACCATGTTATCCATCTTACCAGCCGATTATTAATTAATACTGATCAATTAAAATTAATAACTTGTTTTCATATCAAAACATTAAGTGCGGAAATAGAAACAAACAAAATACAGCCCCAATGATCTCGGTGTCACAAGTCTGAGCCTCTACATGTGGAGAATATCCTATACAATCCAAGTCTAGGCAGAATAAATAAAGACAAAATGATAAAGAAGGAGAGATCAGGTCCTGCGGACGTCGGTAGCTACCTCGAAGTCTCCTCGGAATAGTAATAATAAGGCAGTTGCGATAGCTCAACTGCTCTCCTTAACCTGTGGATCTGCACAAAAAGTGCAGGGGAGTGGCGTGAGTATATTTTAACTCAGTGAGTAATAATAATAAATAACAACTGAAAATAAGAACACATGTACTATCACTAAACAGTCCTAAGGGTAACCTCACAGGTAAGTCATCTCTATAGTGAATAATCCCATTTCCAGTCCACATCAATCTCACAGCGGTCCCACACTGACCCAGTCCTCACTCATACTGCTGTGGCGTGCAGCTCGATCCAATATATATGTATATATATATATATATATATATATATATATATATATATATATATATATATATATATATATATATATACATATACATATACACATGATATATATAACGTTGCGGCGTGCAGCCCGCTCCAATATATATAACGCTGCGGCGTGCAGCCCATCCAATATATATGTATACATATATATCTATAATGCTGCGGTGTGCAGCCCGCTCCAATTTATATAACGTTGTGGCTCCAATATATATAATGCTGCAGCGTGCAGCCGATCCAATATATATGTAAATATATATTTATAATGTTGCGGCGTGCAGCCCGCTCCAATATATATAATGCTGCGGCGTGCAGCCCGCTCCAATACATATACCGCTGCGGCGCGCAGCCCGCTCCATTTAACGTCGACGGCGCTCACGGGGGGTGTATACAGACTTCGGAGGGGCTCCCTAGGCCCAAGCGCTATAATACTACGGCGTGCAGTCCGATCCACACATATATCACTGCGGCGTGCAGTCCGATCCAATATATATACGTATAGATGTAATTTTGTGGCGTGCAACCCGAACCAACAACATATAACAGCGCTCACTGGGAATGTATTCAGACTCCGAAGGGGCACCTACAGCCCAAGCGCAATAATACTGCGGCGTGCAGTCCGATCCACACATATATCACTGCGGTGTGCACTCCGATTCAATATATATAATGCTGTGGCATGCAGCCCCATCCAATCTAGATATATATAATATCTCACAGTGGGTCCTCGACCCTATCTCAGTCAATATAGATTTGGCCTCTCAGGCCCACTCAGCTAGAATAGGGAATCCCATCCTAGGTAGTCTCTCTCAAAGTACACATCTAGTACTGGCTCATGATATGCTATACAGCAATAATTACGGCTGAGTGTATGTATCTCGCACGATATAAGGGTCACCTAGCTCTACAGGCTTCCCTAATACTCTACAGATAAGCACAAGGCCCTATACATGGCTACTAGCCCAATTACACAGTTATAAGCTCAATCTCAGTCATAATACACACTAAGACTATCAATTGGGAAGGACCAAGTCCAAATCCTCAGTCACAATGCCACCACGCTCGTCACACGACGCATGTTTCATCTCAGCATAGCACTGTATAGTGCAAGTACGAGGTTTCAAACCCTCAGTACATCATTTACTACCACCACTCACCTCGAACCGGTAGAAGTTCTAGCTCGCCTTGCACTTGCCTCGCAAATCAATCTCCTCGAATGCCAAATCTGCTCAAAATCAATAAGAATACATCAATATAGGCTAATTAGACATAACCCAATCGAAATAACTCGATCTACACCAAAACCCACGAAGTTGTCAAAATCCGACTTTCGGTACACTTCTCGAAAAATTATGAAACTCACATTTTGGGAATCCTGGTCTCTTCACGAGTCCGTACATACCAAGAACTCCCAATTCAGACTACAAATGGTCCTTCAAATCCCCATTTTAAGATTTTTGCTCAAAGCCCTGATTTTCTTGATTTCTTACCCAAATTCAGAGAATTCCATCGAAGATTCTTGTATAAACACATGTATTTAACTCATAAAACTTACCTCCAATGATTCCACGTCGAAATCCCTTCAATTCCCGTCCAAACGCTCCCAAGAATGACAAAAAATGGTGGAAAAATGGGTTGATTTCGTGATTGGAATGTTTTAAAAATATTCTGCCCAGGCATATTACTCATCGTGATCGCGGGAATTGCTCTGCGATCGAGGAGAACAAAATTTCGCCCAAAATTTACCCTTCGCGATCGCTATGCGATCGCATTAGAGCATTGTGATCGCATAGAACAAACTCTCCGGGCACTGTAGCTAAGTTTATGCGATTGCATAGAACAAAATCTTGGGTACTGTAGCTAAAACTATGCGATCGCATTAGAGCATTGCGATCGCATAGAACAAAAATCTCTGCAACTTTTCTGCGGTATTTTTCAACTCAAAAATTCTCGTTAGCCATCCGAAAGCACCCCGAGGTCCCCGGGACCTCAACTAAAAACACAGATACGATCTATTACATCATTCAAACTTGTTCGAATCATAAAATCACACCCTTGAGCACGGAAATCATCAAATCAAAGCGAATTCAAGCCTAAGTTTCAACTAGAACTTTCGAAACCAACATCTAATCAAAAACTCGACCAAACGATGTCCGAATGACCCGAAAATTTGCAGGCATATCCAAAATCACCTAACGGAGCTACTGCAACTGTCGGAATTCCATTCTGACTCCCGGATCATAATCTCACATACCATTCAGATTTCGCCAAAATTCAACCTTAGCCAATTCATGCATATTTCTACACCGGACCTCCAAATTCAATTCTGATCGCTCTCCTAAGCCACAAATGACCTCCCGGAGCTGACCGAATCATCAAAATTCGATTTCAAGCTCTATAACTCACAAGTCAACATCCTGTTGACTTTTTCCAACTATTTTTTCTTCTAAGAGACTATTTGTCTCATTTCCAACCAAACTCGATCCGAATTGACTCAAACTCACCAAACACACATGTTGAAACATGAATAAGCATATAACGGGGAAAACGGGGTGATAACTCACATGATGACAAGCCAGGTCATCACATTCTCCCCAACTTAAGCAAACGCTCGTCCTCAAGCGAACCAAGAGGTTTACTAGATGTAATCCAATAGCTGAATGACCTTACCAAGCATATATTCGGGGCGATCCCATGTCACCCTATCTCATATAAGTCCGATACACACTATAGCTGGAATTTCACAGCTCATCCGAACCATAGACCACATTGCACTTTCCGAAATCACATACCAATCCTAATCCCATGCCTATACTCAGGATACACACGAACCAACTGTAATAGCCCATACTCGCCACTCCGGGTGAGATCACATGATGTATCAAATAACCCAATCGCTCGAGACGATAGCCTTTGATCACAACAATTGCCCACAGTAACCAAATACTAACTGAAAAACACTTTTTCGTTAGCTAAAGTCTTATTCCAATACCCTCATATCCTGCCCACGGCAGCTGAAACACGCGATATATCGTATCCATCTCTCAGGTCAGCCATTCGTGAATCCATTTCCCTTTTAACTGATACCACAACAACAACAATAACATACGGTGTGCGGTGTGCAACCCGTTCCTATAACATACCCGTGGCGGCGTGCCACCCGATCCAGATACAATACCTGTGGCGGCGTGCCACCCGATCATGATACCATATATGTGATGACGTGCCACCCGATCCAGATACTATACCTATGGCGGCGTGCCACCCGATCCATGCATAAATCTAGCAAAAGGGAATGCACATCGAGTCAAGCTGCTCATTACAACAAACATATATATAGCCTCAAGCTCGGCCACATGAAACACATCCGAAAATGTTCCTTAATACCGGAACTGAATCAATGGTAGATACTCAACTCTGATATGTGCCACAAAGGCCCAACTAACAAAGCAATACCTACCAGCCGTTTGCTGGCCCTAGGGTACATCTATCCTGCTATAGCATGATCTAATGCACTCTGCCACGCAGTTTGTGACATTTGTTTGACATAGTCCATATCACATTAGTCTAGACAACCTGACTTATGACAACCAGTCTGCAATCATATATCATTATTCAAATTCATCATATCAAGTAACGAGAGAGCCATTAGGGCTTCCAATTTCCAATAACTGCTAAACGGTGCCGATACACACGATATACCACCACTACGTAGGCGGATTACGAGAACTTCTAGTCTCCAACACATATATAGCATATGAATCACTAGGCTTGATTCCACACTCCACCGTACAAATACATAACACACATCAAGCATCCATTCATACCACGAAAGCCATTCAGAAATTTCCCTATGCCATCAACAACTCAATTATCACCATCAATCCAATAAGAGGATACCACAATACCACTAGATATTATCAGTTTACATTACCTTGCCTTTTTGACCATATACTCTGCCAAATCACTATAATAGCAGTACCATTTTCCTTAATCACCAGAAAGATTGATTCTCAGATTATCTGCAGCCACCCACGCTACTTGAGAATTTTAATGACTTCCCATATGGAAGAAAAATCATTACACATTCCATGTTTCGCATACCGACAGGAAATATACTCATTTTCAAACCATGGTAAAACACATCACAAACTCTTTCTTCCAATTTGTTGCATAAGTTTAACTGCTAGGACTGAGTCCTTTTACCCACATCGAGCTACGCAACTGCCAACACTCAAGAGCTTTGTTGCACCATATCTGCAAGGCTCATTACTTCGAACACTGATAATAGGTGAATTTGACTATAATTATGCCCTAAATAATCACACTTTGTTATTGAATTAATATTGTTTATGATGACAAAATGCTTTGATTAGTGTTTATTGGTGTGTTATAGGTACACATGAGCCATTGGATGCTAAAGGAGCTATTTTGGAGTCACAAGATGATGAAAAGGCCAAGTGAAAAGTTCAAGTGAAGTTAGCCTGAAAAATGGAAGAAGAAATTCGGAGTAATGTACATCTACGGTTCACTCGTGACCGCGGATGAACCGCGAAAAACAAGCTCGCGGAACTTTGTGGAGAATCAGAGAACTGTTCCGTTCGCGGTTCGTCCGCAACCGCGGATGAACCGTGGAAGGCGTCGCAAGTTTATTCCTAGTTGTGTAAAAATTTAGTTTTTAAGCCCTAAAACCTCTATATAAACCTCTAGTTCGCCCAAAAGAGGCAAGCATTGTATTTTTGACTACTTTTTCAAGATTATTAGTAAGAGAGAACTCTCTCAACCTATTCCTTTATTTTATATCAATTATTTATTTATGAATTCAATTATTATTCTTGTTTCTTTGAGCATGAGTAGCTAAATCCTTTTCTAAGGTTTTGATGGAACCTATTGGGTGATGAACTTCTCGTTTATGTGATTACAAATTGTTAGCTAGATTTCTATTTGTTCAACTTCATTATTGTTGTAGTTAATTGGTAGACGTCCCAATTAGCTGTGCCTATTTAATGTGCATAACTTGGAAAAGAGTGCATATTTAGGTATATTGTTGAACAACACCACACCTAGGTTATTGGAGGAATCTATAACTTTAGGCGTAAAGACGGGATTAGGAATAACAAAATCTTGGGTGCAATACTAAGTGAACTATTCAAATTAAAGTTAGCTAGGGTAGCTCGGGAGAGTGCACTAGTAAATTATTTTAATTGCTCGGGAGAGGGTTACGGTACAAATAGCGTTCATGATTGATAGAATATATTGACAATTTGTATGAGCATAAACAGAAGGGATTCCATCAATAGGGGAAATCAATACCTTAGTCTTTCTCCATATTATTTACCCAATATTCAATTCTTTCTTTTAAGTCTTTTAATTCTTGCAAAGTAGTTATTCGAAAATCACTCAAAAGTATATTCGAAATTTGGGGAACTTGATTCGGAAGTGTTCTTGGGTTGTGAAAGTTGGAATTGGTAGGTTAATTCTCAGTTAAATCGATTATGGACTTATTAGACCAGGTTATATTGACTACGACCGTTGCTTGGACGTAAATCAATTTTGACGCCGTTGCTGGGGAATTAACGGAATTATCAATTGCCATTGACAGAACTTCAAGATTCTTGTGTAGTTAGGTTCTTTCTACACTTTACATTGAATATTTTGATGGTTGTTGATTTGGATACTCAGGTGCATGCCTAGAAAATCTGCAAGGATTGGAGAACTAATTGAAGGACTCACAGACCCCGAGCAAACTTTCCGGGCACGTAACATGGCTATCAAACAAATTCAGCAATCACAACAACCAATCAAACTAAACTTCGACATGGGTGACGTAAACGACCCAAACCAGCAAGCTGGGTTAAACATGCAAGAGGCACAGAAAGGCGCACTATATGACTGGGCACAACCCACAGCGGATAATTTGGCAACTGCCATCGTTGTGCCAGCAATTCAAGCTGAGTCTTTCCAGATTACTAACAACATGCTACACTTGTTACAAAACAAGGGATTATTCTCTGGGTCTCAGGTTGAAGATCCACAACAGCACCTGAAGAACTTTCTCTCAATATGCAAGACACAGAGGCAACCGAATGTGACTCCGGAAGCCATCAGACTATTGCTCTTTCCGTTCTCAGTTACAGGGGCTGCACAGGTATGGCTAAACTCACTCCTCATAAACTCTATTGAAACTTGGGATGAGTTAGTCAAATAATTCAAGAACAAGTTTCATCCACCTAACAAGATAGCTCAACAAATTGATGAGATTGTGAGCTTCAAGCAGAAACCAATGGAGACATTACATGAAACTTGGGGCAGATTCAAGGGTATGCTTGTTATGCGTCCTCACCATGGGATTCTCGAGCAGATGTTAGGTCAAAGGTTCTACATGGGGCTCTCAGATAGTATGAAGAATATTGTAGATGCTTCAGTAGGTGGGGCTTTTTTGAGCAAGACTTGGAGAGAGGGCCAAAATTTGCTAGACAGATGGCTCAAAATTCTGGATGGATGACTAGGAATGCTCCTATCACTCCAGTGGTACACTCTGTACCTCTGAATCCATCCAGCACTACACAAATAAGCATCCTGACGAAGAAGGTGGAAGAATCTGGGGTCAAGCAGCAGGTTCACATTGTAGATACTACCAATGGTGGTTTATGCACATCTTGAATTAGGCAACCCATAGGTAATCCATGGGCTGCAAGCCAAGAACATCATCATCAGCATGAAGACATGAATTATGTGGCTAATTATAGAGGGCAGCGACAAGGTAACCAGAGTTGGGGTCAGCAAGCTCCACTGCAGTACATGCCTCCTCAGCCACAATATAATGCAGCATGTATGAGGCCACCACACAACATAGCTCCATATCCTAGACCTCAGAATTTCAGCAATGAGCAGCAGGGATATCATCCACCTCCACCACAGCATCGGGGTAGACATGACGATGGGTTCGCAAGGTTGGAAGCTATGATGCAGTAGGTAATTAGGTCAAATGCCAAAACCAATGAGAGGATAGATGCACATGATGCAGCCATCAAGAATATTGAAGTGCAGGTGGGCCAAATTGCTATGTCTCTTAACAATCATCCTCAAGGGACATTGCCTCCAGATACACAAACAAACCCAAAAGATCAAGTCCCAAAGCAGCTGATGGCAGTGACTCTGAAAAGTGGTAGAGATCTTAATGCTGAGCATGAAGGAGAAAGAAGCAACACACATGCTGAAACACTCACTCCATTGCCCATTGAACTGGATGAGTCCACAGGGTTGACATAAGTTACAGTCCATCCAGTTGCTGAAAATAAAAAGATGAAGTAGGGAACGGAGAAAGTAGCTGAATAGGTAGAGCAACATGTTGAAGAGAAAGTTATAGAAAAAGAAAAGTCCCAAGTCATTGGGAAGAAGAGGCCTCCACCACCATTCCCCCAATGGTTGGCCAAACACCAGAAAGAAGAGCAATACAAGAAATTCTTCGATATGCTCAAGCAAATCCAGGTAAACATTCCTTTAATTGATGCTTTGAAAGAAATTCCTGGGTATGCTAAGATGATGAAATACTTGATGTCGCGGAAATTTGATTTCCAAGACTTGGCCACCGTGATTCTTACTCAGACTTGTAGTGTAGTGGTCTCTAGACCCATTGCTGAGAAGCTATCTGATCCAGGTAGCTTCACCATTCCATGCACTATAGGAAATTATGCCTTTGCAAAGGCATTGTGTGATTTGGGGGCGAGCATTAATCTCATGCCCTTGGTGATTTATAAAAGGCTAGGCATTGGGAGAGCCAGGCCTACCTCCATATTATTACAGCTTGCTGATAGGACGGTTAAGCGTCCATTTGGTATATTAGATGATATGCTTATCTAGATGGGGAAATTTGTGTTTCCCGCCGATTTTGTGATTCTTGACCGCAAGGTGGACGAGGAAATTCCTATAATCTTAAGAAGACCATTCCTAGCCACCGGGAGAGCTCTGATTGATTGTGAGACTGGGGAACTCAAAATGAGGTTGAATGATGAGGATATCATATTCAATGTGCAAAAGTCCATGAGGCGCCCTAGTGAGTTCGCGAATTGCTCTCTTATTGATGCGGTTGATGTGATAGTGGAGACGGACGATGCAGAGTTGACCATTGAAGATGCACTTCAAGCATGCCTAATAAACTTAGAAGAGGTAAATGGTAAAAGTCTAGCAGAATGGGTACTATCTCTGGAAGGCAAGGTGTTTTGAGAGAGAGAGCTCGAATTTGAGCCTCTACATTTAGAGAAAAGAGAGACCCCTCCTGCAAAGCTATCCATAGAATAGCCACCAAAGATGGAGCTTAAACCACTAACATCTCATCTTAGGTATGAATTTCTAGGTCTTAACTCCACTTTACCTGTTATTATCTCATCTGGTTTGTTAGATGTGCAGGCTCAAAAGCTTATACAGGTACTAAAAGAATGCAAGACTGCCATTGGGTGGACCGTGGCAGACATAAAGGGGATCAGCCTCGCATATTACATGCATAAGATTCTCCTGGAAGAGGGACAGAAAACTTCCAGGGAACATCAAAGAAGGCTGAACCCAAATATGAAGGAAGTGGTGAAGAAAGAGGTAATCAAGTGGCTAGACGCGGGAATCATTTTCCCAATCTCTGATAGTAGCTGGGTTAGCCCAGTTTAATGTGTACCAAAGAAAGGTGGCATGATTGTGGTGAAAAACGAGAATAGTGAGTTGATCTCTACAAGAACCATAACCGGGCGGAGAATATGCATGGACTACAGGAAGCTAAATCTAGCCACCCGCAAAGACCACTTCCCACTTCCCTTCATTGATCAGATGCTTGACATGTTGCCATGGAGGTCATACTTCTGCTTTCTGGATGGATACTCGGGGTACAATCAAATATCCAAACCCGAGGATAGAGGGAAGACATCCTTCACATGCCCATATGGCATTTTTGCTTTTAGGAGGATGCCATTCGGACTATGCAATGCACCTACCACATTCCAAAGGTGCATGATGGCTATTTTCACCAATATGGTGGAAGACATTATGAAGGTGTTCATGGATGATTTCTCTGTAGGGAATTCATTCTATGAATGCCTTGTCAATCTGACAAGAGTGCTGAAAATGGTGCATGGAGACAAACATAGTGCTAAACTGGGAGAAGTGCCATTTTATGGTACAAGAAGGTATATTATTGGGGCACCGGGTTCAAGAAAAGGTATTGAGGTAGATCGAGCTAAAGTTGATGTCATTGCAAAGTTTCCTCCAGCAACATCCGTCAAGGCCATTAGAAGTTTTCTTGGACATGCCGGTTTTTACCGGAGGTTCATCAAGGACTTCTCCAAAATATCAAACACTCTCTGTAAGTTACTTGAAAAAGATCACCCTTTTGTTTTCTCTGATGAATGCAGGATTGCTTTTGAGGAACTGAAGAAGAGGTTGGTCACAACACCCATCATCATTGCCCCCGACTGGGAGCAACCCTTTGAGCTAATGTGTGATGCAAGTGACTATGCAAGTGGGGGCAGTGCTTGGCCAAAGGAAAGACAAGCTGATGCATCCAATCTACTATGCGAGTAGGACCTTAAGTGGAGCACATCTAAACTACACAGTGACGGAAAAGGAGATGCTTGCGGTCGTGTTCGCATTTGACAAATTCCGGTCCTATCTCATAGGATCCAAGGTAATTGTATACACTGACCATGCAGCTTTAAGATACTTAATTGATAAAAAGGACTCTAAGCCGCAGATAATTCGTTGGGTGCTGCTTCTCCAAGATTTCGACCTTGAAATTCATGATAGAAAAGGCACCAAAAATTAAGTCACTAATCATTTGTCACGACTTGAAGGAGCTGAAATTGTCAAAGAGAGTGGGGAAATTCTGGAAACCTTTCCAGATGAGCAGCTGCTTACCACCACTCTCCTTGAAGCGCCATGGTATACAGATTATGCAAATTACCTAGCCAGCGGTATTGTTCCTCACGACCTCTTGTCGGTCCAGAGGAAAAGATTTTTTCGTGAAAGCCAGCATTATTATTGGGATGAACCCTATTTATTTAGGATATGTCTCAATAACATGATCCGGAGATGCATCCCCGAGATAGAACAATCCTCTGTTTTGCAGGCATGTCACGCTTCAGCATATGGTGGTCACTTTGGAGGAGTGCGAACAGCCGCCAAGATACTTGAGGCCGGTTTCTATTGGCCAACGGTGTTTAAAGATGCACACTTGTGGGTGAAGGGTTGCAACGAATGTCAACGCACCGGGAACATCTCCCGGCGTCATGAAATGCCAATGAACCCAATCCAGCAAGTAGAAGTGTTCGACGTCTGGAGAATAGACTTCATGGGGCCCTTTGTGAGCTCATATGGCAATAAGTACATACGTGTTGCGGTAGACTATGTGTCCAAATGGGTGGAAGCTGTAGCATTACCCACCAATGATGCTAAGGTGGTGGTGGAATTTCTGAAGAAGAACATTTTCATCCGTTTCGGGACTCCAAGGGCTATCATCACTGATGGGGGCACACACTTTTGCGACCGGGCATTTGAAAAATTGTTGGCCAAATATGATGTGAAACACCGAGTTGCCACTCCGTATCACCCGCAGACCAGCGATCAAGTTGAGGTCTCCAACAGGGAGATAAAGAGTGTATTAACAAAAACAGTGAACGCCACGAGGACCGACTGGTCCAGGAAGCTTGATGAAGCATTATGGGCTTACAGGACATCATTCAAGACACCAATCGGCATGTCACCATACAAATTGGTGTTTGGGAAAGCGTGTCATCTACCTGTAGAACTAGAGCACAAAGCATGGTGGGTACTGAAGCAATTGAATCTTAGCTGGGATGAAGCGGGGAAATCTAGAATGACCGGGCTGCACGAGTTGGAAGAATTCCGGTATCTGGCCTTTGAGAGCACTAGACTGTAAAAAGAGCGGATGAAGCGGATTCACGACCAAAACATCATAGAGCATAACTTCAAAACCGGGGACAAGGTACTGTTGTACAATTCTAGATTACGGTTGTTCCTAGGCAAATTAAAATCAAGGTGGTCAGGCCCTTTTCGGGTAATTAAGGCATTAGATTCGGGAGTTGTGGAAATTCAAACCATTGATGGTTCACGCACGTTCAAGGTAAATGGGCAGCGGTTGAAACTTTATGTTGGCATGGATGACATCGAGGACAAAGTGGAACTACGGTTAGAGGAACCTCAAAGGTCTAGCAAGCCTTAAAATGCGCTAAGATGAGTCGTGTCGCGATGTTAAATCAAGCGCTACGTGGGAGGCAAACCACGAACTTGTTGTTAGTATACTCATTATAGTTAGTCTATATAAAAATAAAAATAAAAAAAATAAAAAAAAATTCTGAAAGCGAACAGAAAAATTCAGAGAAGGCCTCTGTTCGCGGTTCATCCGCGGTCGCGGACGAACCGCGGAAAAAGGCCCTCTCTGAAGTTGACTGTTCGCGGTTCGTCCGCGACTGCGAACGAACCACGAACGACCGCCGTCAGTTCCGCGGTCGGCAGAAAATGAAATATTTTTTTTTAATTTCAATCCCCCCCTTTAATAACCCTAAAAACAACAAACCCTCCCTTATTTTTCAAAATAGCCGCCCCCCCCCCCCCCCCCCAATTCCCTCTTTCTCTCTAAAATTCTCTCCTCCTTCTCTCTACAATCTCTCCTCCATTCTCTTCCACAATTCCTCTACTTCAATCTCATTCTTCTACTCTACTCCATAGTAAGTCTTCTCCTTTTGTTTTTCTTTCTTTCTTCTTTTAGTTCTTTAATTTTTATTATTAGTTTGAAAGATTTAATTAGTTAATTGTAGTGTAACTTGTAAAATATGTATTATATTGCTAGTATTAGTAGAATCCATATATATTACTTGGTTTGTGTAGTAGAAAGTTATATACTTTTTTGGAACCTTGTTGGTATTGATGGGATTATGGTAGAGATTATGTTGTTGGGTCTCCAATTTAGTTAATAATGTTAATTTTGTTATTTTGGAGACCCAATGTGTTGGTTAATATAATTGATGGGTGGTTGGCCAAGGTGGGCATTTGTTGTTGTAGTATTTGGTTATTGAACTTTTAGGGGAGATATTGCCCAACTAGTGAGTTGTTTGTTGTTGTATATGATTGGAGATGGTTTAGGTTTAATTGGGTCATGTTAGATTGCCAAAATAAATAAGTGTGGGGTGCTTGATGTGAGTTGGTGAAATTGTTAGTTAAGTGGTTAAGTATAGGAGTTATGGGATGATAGCACTAAAGAGACGATTGTGGTAATCCACGGATGGTGAAGTCTGAGTAGCCAACTGATGTTCTAACATTATACAAATTTTCGGTTGTTCTCTTTTGTGAAGGATCATGGCCCCTAAAAGATCAAGGCAGGGAGCTAGCTCGTCTAGGCAACCAACATATGACGAGTCGAGGTTCGCCATCGAGGAGGCGGAAGTTGACTTCCACGCCAAGGCGGCTAAGTCCTGGTTCGAGGAAGTTGAAGTTGACAGATTAGCCCTTCGGTCTGAAAAGCTCGAGATATATGATGAAATTGACCGCCGCGAAATGGAGTTCCTATTTGACGCACCGGCCCTCGTGAACAAGATGTTGGTTAGGGAGTTTTATGCCAATGCTCCCTACGGGATGGCTAGGAGGGTATTCATCCGAGGTATACGCCCATGCATATGCTATTAGGCAGGCTCTTAGACTGCCAAATCATACTAGTGACGTGGACTACTACCATGATAGGCATGGTGTCACCTGGGACATGCTAATTCAAGCCTTATGTGTTGATGGCACCCCTGTATGGATAAGAAACAAAACACTCCACTCTAACTACTTCACACACATTGCTAAATGCTGGTTTTCAATAATATGTAACCGGCTCTTGCCCTCGAGCAACACCACTGACGTAAACTTTAATAGGGAACTTCTAACATGGTGTGTTGTCACACAGTGGGACGTGGACATCGCCCGCTTGATTAGTGACGAGATGGTGATGAGAGGATCCCTCAAAGCCAAGGGTTTTTATTACCCATATCTCGTCACAACTTTGTGTCTCGGCCATCAGACTCCGGTCCTAGCCACGGATGGTGATCTCCAGCCAAAAGCTCCATTAAGAGCTTCTCAAATCCGGGTGGGCCGAGACAATGACCCAATTGACTTGGATGTTGAGGTTGACCCTGTGCCGGTTGCCCGGGCCAGGCATTCCATTGACTCAGTCGGACTTTCCAGGCATACTCACCATGGAGCGAGTATGTCTAGGTCCGAATCTACCAGACCTATGATTAGGTCCATGGAGGAGGAGGTTGCGGACTTACGCATGCACCTCCGTAGATGGCCTACCCATGCGCTTAGACGCGATGTCACAGAGGCAAGCTCAGTCGAAAAGAAAATTCATGGCATGGTTCCGAGCACTTGGTCGAGCATGTCACGTCGACCCATCCACCGTCTCTGAATCCGAGTGAGTCACAGGTAAGTTTTCTCGCCCCTCTTGAGCTATATTTTTATTATTATGTCATGAGGACATGACATGATTTTAAGTGTGGGGTGGGTGACTTATCTTGTATATGTTATACGTAGTAGTTGTAGTTGTAAATAATAATAGCTGGCTTGGCCCGATGATGGACACTTGGCAACGGGTTTCTTAAGGGTCCAAGTCGGAATAAAAACACAAAAAAATCAAAAAATTTGAAAAATCCAAAAATATGAGTAGAGGACCCTTCCTGATGACGGACTATTTAGGACAAGTACTCTTAAGGGAAGTAGTTCACGTAGCAATTTTTCTTTATTTTATTTTCTTTTTCTAGGTAGTGTATCATCTCCCCCTTGGTTTTTCTTTTGACCTCGGTTCTTTTCCAAGGGTTTTTATTGAACCGGGTTAGGTAGATTTTCGTTTTAAGGATTAGAGGAAAAAAGGTAACATGTAACCCCAATTATGCACATCAGCAAAGCTTAATTGAACTTGAGAATGTATTATCTAAGCTTGAGTGTAGATTCTAAATATGCCTTAAATTGAACAATACAGCTTGCTTGAAAATTGATAGGACTTTGTAGATGAACCGGATTCTAAATGAGCTACATGCTATGTGTGTGTGAGATTTTACTTACATTATATGTTTTACATGATACCTAGAACTTGCCCTGTGTGTTTGCAAAGCGAAATAGAAGTTGTTTGATTGTAGAAAGGATAGAGGCATTTCTTTGTGTAACCCCATAAATCAATAGACATGAATTCACCCGTACATAATATCCTAGTTAACCCCTCTGAGCTTAAAGCCTATTCTTTGATAACCCTTGAATGTTCATTGAAAATTGAAATCTTACATTGTTCTACTTTACCTTCTAGATGCACTTGTGTTGTAAGGAATATGCAAAAGTCTAAGTGTGTGGTGAAGGGAAATTGAAAAAGGGAAAATCAAGAATGAATGGTAGAAAATAGTGAACTAGCCAAAATAGTGTAAATGTGTTGCAAAGCAATGAGAAAAAAAATATTTTGAGAAAAAGAGCTATATCAATGTATATATGAAAATTAGAAAGGTCAGTTACACCAACAAAAAAAAAGTGGGGATTAAAAGTAAATAAAGGTGAAGGAATGTTTAGGGGAGACATCAAGAAGAAAACGAAAAGGAAAGTTGTGAAAAAGAGAAGAAAAGTGCTTAGGGAGGTTAGCCACTATAACCAAAAGTATCCTACCCGTCCCGTAGCCAACATTACAACCCTTAAAGACCTCTTGATCTTTGATTGAATAACACGATTAGTGGAGTATTACACTAGGGGCAAGCCTATGGTGTGTCTGTATACATATGAATGTTCTTTGTTCAGAGTGAGTGAATTTTTCCGATATTTATAAGTTCCATGTTCTAAATTGATTATGTGTGGGAACTTCTCTCAAAACATTATGTGAGGGCGTGTAACTCAAGAGGAAAATGGTAAATTTGAAAGTTTTTGATAATAACTAGAGTAAGCAATAATGTGCTCGCATGAAAGTTTACGGGTAAGTAAAGATTGTGCATATCTTAGGTTAATCATGAAAGATAACTTTTGTGACATATATTGGGAAAGACATAAATAAAATTGGCCTAAAGTTTGATTAAGGTTGCTCGAGGACGAGCAAGGGTTTAAGTGTGGGGTATTGATAATAGGTGAATTTGACTATCATTTTGCCCTAAATAATCACACTTTGTTATTTAATTGATATTGTTTATAATGACAAAATGCTTTGATTAGTAATTATTGGTGTGTTATAGGTACACATGAGCCATTGGATGCTAAAGGAGCTATTTTGGAGTCACAAGATGATGAAAAGGCCAAGGGAAGAGTTGAAGTGAAGTTAACCTGAAAAATGGAAGAAATAATCCGGAGTACTGTTCATCCACGGTTCACTGGCGACCGCGGATGAACCGCAGAAAAACAAGCTCGCGAAACTTTGTGGAGATCAGAGAACTGATCTGTTTGCCTTTCGTCCACGACCGCGGACGAACCACGGAAGGTGCCGCAAGTTTATTCCTAGTTGTGTACAAATTCAGTTTTTAAGCCCTAAAACCTATATATAAACCTCTAATTCGCCCAAAAAAGGCAAGCATTGTATTTTTGACTATTTTTGCAAGATTATTAGTAAGAGAGAACTCTCTCAACCTATTCCTTTCTTTTATATCAATTATTTATTTATGAATTCAATTATTATTCTTGTTTCTTTGAGCATGAGTAGCTAAATCATTTTCTAAGGTTTTGATGGAACATATTGGATGATGAACTTCTCGTTTATGTGATTACAAATTGTTAGCTAGATTTCTATTTGTTCAACTTCGTTCTTGTTGTAGTTAATTGGTAGACGTCCCAATTAGTTGTGCCTATTTAGTGTGCATAACTTGGAAAAGAGTGCATATTTAGGTATATTGTTGAACAACACCACATCTAGGTTATAGGAGGAATCTATAACTTTAGGCGTAAAGACGGGATTAGGAATAACGAAATCTTGGGTGCAATATTAAGTGAACTATTCAAATTAAAGCTAGCTAGGGTAGCTCGGGAGAGTGCACTAGTAAATTATTGTAATTGCTCGGGAGAGGGATACGGTACAAATAGCGTTCATGATTGATAGAATATATTGACAATTTGTATGAGCATAAACAAAAGGGATTCCATCAATAGGGGAAATCAATACCTTAGTCTTTCTCCATATTATTTACCCAATATTCAATTCTTTCTTTTATGTCTTTTAATTCTTGCAAAGTAGTTATTCGAAAATCACACAAAAATATATTCGAAATTTGGGGAACTTGATTCAGAAGTGTTCTTGGGTTGTGAAAGTTGCAATTGGTAGGTTAATTCTCTGTGGGATCGATTCTGGACTTATTAGACTAGGTTATATTGACTACGACCGTTGCTTGGATGTGAATCAAACACATACCAGGAGTTAACTGTATCATTATTATACCGTTTCGGTTTATTAACCAGTTGCTCCGTTTACCCAATTTCCTTTCTGATTCATCTTAATTTAACATTAGTCTTTACTGTAGCACCACAATACCTCAACTGACGTTACCCCACGAGACTCGTACATAAGACCACACGGTCTAAGACCCATAGGCCACTGAATACTCTCTCAATGTTTCCCAAGAGTACCACATTCTACAATATTTTGTTTTGAAGAACTTCCCGCAATTTTGAATTCGTTATCATTACTCTCCAATACGAATACATAGAATCCCATCATTCACATAATATAACACAAGTATTGATATTTTCTAACGAAACCACCGTCTTTAGCCACATACACAATCTTAAGACACATTACCATTACAAGTAAAATCTTGAACACCGCAAGACTATTCTCGGGCGTCATTCGCCCTTATTCAGTTATAATTCAACTGTCTTATTGAACAGAACCACTTGTGCCTTGTTAGAACTCTGACATCGCAGAACATGATTACATACAAGTACAATTAGCTATCTTTCTTTTGTATACACCGAACATTCTTTACCAACAGCAGTTCAAAACATCCTAGTATTTCTTCACATATACGAAGCACCATAACCTTTATCAGAATTTTACCAACATACTTGGAGACAAAACCAACACCGCACCCCATAGTGCAATCAGTTAATCAATAACAATCTCCCCAACTTGGCTTAGAGCCATACATCAAAGCTCTTTTAGCCACTCATAGAACAACCAATTCAGTCTTCTATAGTCTGAACTCATACTACCACACGCCGTTCACTTTACATTTCCACTAAGAAACATGAAAATATTCAAAATGCCTATAGCTAGGGCTACACAACAGATCACACTAAGAATCAAATACCTTACAGCTCACCCATTATCGAACTGCCATTTTCACAATTAGGGACAATACTGATCGTGTGAACTTCATAATACCGGCTCGCGAAATTGGCACCTTGGTGCCCAAGCCATAGACAAAGATCCGGCCTCAAGTCCTCCCGACTGGTCCAGCATGAACTCACGGACGTTATATCTCGCCTCTCGATCGGGGAATCACAAGCTATCAAGGTAAATTTATCACTAAGCACTCGTGTGTGCTTACAGACATGTAGAAGGAATTTCAAGGATTACATCTCAAGCTGAATCAAGTACGCACGATAAGAATTCCGAGAATGTGGAGTGTTTCCTAAAAGGTTTGCGGCCTCCCGAGGATAAGCATAGGCGTTCCCGTACCGATCCACGAGACTCTACTTAACCGGCTCATGAATCGCGAGACCTGTTAACCTAGGCTCTGATACCAACTTGTCACAACCCAAACCCCGGTCGTGATGGCGCCCAACACATTGCTAGGCAAGCCCGACCATGTTATCCATCTTACCAGCCGATTATTAATTAATACTGATCAATTAACGTTAATAACTTGTTTTCATATCAAAACATTAAGTGGGAAAATAGAAACAAACAAAAAATAGCCCCAATGATCTCGGTGTCACAAGTCTGAGCCTCTACATGTGGAGAATATCCTATACAATCCAAGTCTAGGCAGAATAAACAAAGATAAAATGATAAAGAGGGAGAGATCAGGTCCTACGGACGTCGGCAACTACCTCAAAGTCTCCTCAGAATAGTAATAATGAAGCAGTTGTGATAACTCAACTGCCCTCCTGAACCTGTGGATCTGCACAAAAAGTGCAGGGGAGTGGGGTGAGTATATTTCAACTCAGTGAGTAATAATAATAAATAACAACTGAAAGTAAGAACACCTGTACTATCACTAAACAGTCCTAAGGGTAACCTCGCAGGTAAGTCATCTCTACGGTGAATAATCCCATTTCCAGTCCACATATGTCTCACAACGGGCCCACACTGACCTAGTCCTCACTCATACTGCTGCGGCGTGCAGCCCGATTCAATATATATATATATATATATATATATATATATATATATATATATATATATATATATATATATATATAACGTATGCGTGCGGCCCGCTCCAATATATATAACGTTGTGGCATGAGGCCAGTCACCCACATAAACCTGTACAGGTGCAATATATATATATATATATATATATATATATATATATATATATATATATATATATATATATGCTGCGGCGTGCAGCCCGCTCCAATATATATATACGCTGCGGCGTGCAGCCTGCTCCAATTAACGTCGACGGCGCTCATTGGGGGTGTATACAGACTTCGGAGGGGCTCCCTCAGCCCAATCGCTATGATACTGCGGTGTGCAGTCCGATCCGCACATATATCACTGCGGTGTGCAGTCTGATCCAATATATATACATATAGATATACTGCTGCGGCGTGCAGCCCGATCCAACAATATATAACAACGCTCACTTGGAACGTGTGCAAACTCCGAATGGGCTCCTACAACCTAAGCGCAATAATACTTTGGCGTGCAGTCCGTTCCACATGTATATTATTGCGGCGTGCAGTCCGATCCACACATATATCACTGCGGCGTACAGTCCGATCCAATATATATAGTGTTGCGGCGTGCAGCCCGATCCAATATAGATTTGGCCTCTCAGGCCCACTCAGCTAGAACAGGGAATCCCACCCTAGGTAGTCTCTCTCAAAATACACATCTAGTACTGGCTCATGATGCTATACATCAATAATTACGGCCGAGTGTATGTATCTCGCACGATATAAGGGTCACATAGATCTACAGGATTCCCTAATACTCTACAGATCGGCACAAGGCACCAAACATGGCTACTAGCCCAATTACATAGTTATAAGCTCAATCCCAGTCATAATACATAGTAAGACTATCAATCGGGAAGGACCAAGTCCAAATCCCCAGTCACAATGCCACCACGCTCGTCACACGACGCTTTTTTTATCTCAGCATAGCACTGTATAGTGCAAGTACAGGGTTTCAAACCCTCAGTACATCATTTACTACCACCACTCACCTCAAAACGGTAGAAGTCCTAGCTCTCCATGCGCTTGCCTCGCAAATCAATCTCCTCGGATGCCAAATCTGCTCAAAATCAATAAGAATACATCAATATAGGCTAATTAGACATAACCCAATCGAAATAACTCAATTTACACCAAAACCCACGAAGTTGTCACAACCCGACTTTCGGTACGCTTCTTAAAAAATTATGAAACTCACATTTTGGAAATCCTCGTCTCTCCACGTGTCCGTACATAACAAGAACTCCCAATTCAGACTACAAATGGTCCTTCAAATCCCCATTTTAAGATTTTTGCTCAAAGCCCTAATTTTCTTGATTTCTTACCCATATTCAGAGAATTCCATGGATGATTCTTGTATAAAAATATGTATTTAACTCATAAAACTTACCTCCAATGATTCCCCATCGAAATCCCTTCAATTTCCGTCCAAAAGCTCTCAAGAATGACCAAAAATGGTGGAAAAATCGATTGATTTTGCGACTGAAATATTTTTAACATTCTGTCCGGGTGCTGTACCTAACACTATGCGATCACGTTAGAGCTTTGCGATCGCATAGAACAAAATTTCCAGGTACTGTAGCTAACACTATGCGATCTCATAGAACAAAATTTCCTGGCACTGTAGCTAAGTCTATGCGATTGCATAGAACAAAATCCTGGGTATTGTAGCTAACACTATGCGTTCGCTTTAGAGCATTGCGATCGCATGGAACAAACTCTCCGGCCACTGTAGCTAAGTCTATGCGATTGCATAGAACAAAATCTTGGGTACTGTAGCTAACACTATGCGATCGCATAGAACAAAATTCTCTGCAATTTTTCTGTTGTATTTTTCAACTCAAAAATTCCCGTTAGCCATCCGAAATCACCCCGAGGCCCTCGGGACCTCAACTAAAAACACAGATACGATCTATTACATCATTCAAACTTGTTAAATCATAAAATCACACCCTTAAGCACGGAAATCATCAAATCAAAGCGAATTCAAGCCTAAGTTTCAACTAGAACTTCCGAAACAAACATCCAATCAGAAACTCGACCAAACGATGTCCGAATGACCCGAAAATTTGCAGGCATATCCAAAATCACCCAACGGAGCTACTGCAATGGTTGGAATTCCATTCTGACTCCCGGATCAAAATCTCACATACCGTTCGGATTTCGCCAAAATTCAACCTTAGCCAATTCAAGCCTAAAACTATACTAGACCTCCAAATTCAATTCTGATCGGTCTCCTAAGCCACAAATGACCTCACGGAGCTGACCGAATCATTAAAATGCGATTCCGAGCTCTCTAACTCAAAAGTCAACATCCGGTTGACTTTTCCCAACAATTCCTTCTTCTACGAGACTATTTGTCTCATTTCCGACCAAACTCGATCCGAATTGACTCAAACTCACCAAACACACATGTTGAAACATGAACAAGCATATAACGAGGAAAACGGGGTGATAACTCACATGAAGACGGGCCGGGTCATCACATAAATTTTTCTTCTTTTTTTTCCGAATTTAAGAAGTTCAATTATTAGTTCGTACGAAACTCCAATATTTTATGGAACACAAATTATATATATTTCAATGAAATAATCTATCTATTGAAGGGCTCTGCATTCATTGAGGTATAAAATTGCAGTATAAATTAAACATACAATTTAAGACAAATATATCAAAATTAAAACATGAAATATCCGAAAGTGATGTTAATAAAGAAGAGCACGAAAACATACCAATTACAAGAACTCCAACATTACTGATCAAAGTTAAAATTTTCTGAAAAAGAATCAAATTAAAACAAAATCAACACCCAAATAATTGATATACTAATAATAAAATCATATTTATTACCTATAAGCGTAACCCTTTAATGACGAGCTTTACGACCAGCTAGTCAGAGATCAAAGATTTAGAAGATTTTCGTGAGTCTCAATCCTCAGTTGCAAATAAATAATTTTAGAGTTGTACAATCAACAAACCCGCCCCTTGATATAAAGGGTAATGGGTGCCTTAGGGTGTTCTTAATTATTCATAAGAATATTTTTAGACTTCAAGAATAATTAGGACATAAATTTGACACTTTGATTGGGATTAGAATCCAACGAATCCATATATTTTCTACTTATTTCATGTTACGACGTGGATTCCTCATCATCGGGATCGTGATGACGCCTACTCATAGTAGCTAGGCAAACCAATTTACTCACCATCTTTCCATTAATAAAAATCATCATGTTGTTAATTTAATAACATGAGTAATAATAATAGCATTAACTGTGGAAGTCTACTTTCATAAATTTGAATATAAATGTGAAATAATCATCATAAATCCTCTACCCAAGATATGGAGCCACTAACTCACAAACCGCTAAGAATAAACTACACATAATGGTCTCAAAGAAATATAACAGTCATCTGTCTCGGAACAATGAGACTATAGTATAAATAAAAATGGACATAAGAAGAGACTCTGGGCCTGCGGACGCCTGCAAGCTACCTCAGTCTCGTGGGTACGAGATCCTGCTATCGAACTACTGCTGTTGTTGCGGCTTAGAACTTGGACCTGTGCAAAAATGCATAGAAGTGTAGTATCGGCACAACCGATCCCATGTGCTGGTAAGTGTCCAACCTATCCCCCCGAAGTAGTGACAAGTCTAGGACTAGACAATCACATAAACCTATGCAGTTCTATATACATATGTACCACAAAACAAAAAATACTGAGCTAAACAAATAAAAGGGAGGGAACATGCTATGGGGAGCACAATTGAATATACATAATTCATCAGTTAAATAAAAACACAGCGCAACAATAATGATCACAAAATAAGAAATTTAATATTTGCATGGCATCACCCTTCATCCTTTTACTCTCAACCTCTCCCAAACAACATATAGAAGTGCATGACATCACTCTTTGTGCTTTTACTCTCATCCTCACCCAAACAATTAAAGACAAGTGCATGGTATCACCCTTCGTGCTTTTACTCTTATCCTCTCCCAAACAATCATATAGAAGTACACAGCATCACACTTCGTGTTTTTACTCTCATCCTCACCCAAATAATAAAATAAAAGTGCAAGGCATCACCCTTCGTGATTTTACTCTCATAACTCACATTCATGGCACGGAATGTTCCTTCGGGCATAATATAATTAACAATGGCACGGAATGTTCTTTCATGCATAAATAGTTAAAACATGGTACGGAATGATCCTTCGTGCGAATATAATCAGAAATGGCACGGCATCACCCTTCGTGCTTTATCACTCTTCCTCACCCAAACAACCGTCACAATTAACGGGCAAGAAAAATGAAATAAACAACAAGTACCATCCTGGCAAGGTAGTAACAACATCACAGTAAGATCCCGACAAGGGAACAATAACAACAACAACAATAAGGTCCCGGTAAGGGAACAATAACACAACTTTCACAATCCGGCAAGGGCTCAATAATATAATCGTTCCGGCAAGGCATTAATCATAATTTAATTTAGGAGAGTTGCACATTAGTTCACAACATGTACCAATAAGGACTCACTGTCATGCTAGACTCCCGTGTATAAACACTCGTCACCATGCCTATACACCACACTCGATCATTTAGCAATTAGCAAGTTATTATACTCTAATCATATTCCCTCAAGCTAGGATAGATCAAACACTTACCTCGACGGCTTATAGTCAAGTCATTCCTGAAGCAATGTCTTTCCTTCCGAATTTCGCTACAATTCAATCGTATCTATACACGATGTATTTAATATCATCAATTCTACTCAACTAACCAGCCCAATCACCTAACTAAAGTCCTCCTAACATGCTGTCCAAAAATTGCATAATCAACCCCGGGCTCGCTTGGTCAAAACACAAAGTTCGAACCAACATAAATTCACCCATACCCCCACGAGTACAATTATATAATTTGTTTTAAGATTCGACCCCAAATTGGGGTTGAATTACCCAAAATTCTCAAAAACCTAACTTTGCTCAAACCCCATGATTTCTACCATGTTTTCATGATTTATGCTTAGAAATTAGTTAATTAATGAAAGAAAGTGAAGGAAATAAGCGAAAAGTATATTACTCAAAGGGTCTTGAAGCTTGGGGGCGTTAATGGCTTCCTAGGGCTTGGGGGAGAAGAAGACTCATATAAACATTATGAGATCCCGTGTTCTGGTTCTGTTTTTAAACAAAGAAAATTGCTGGGCAAAATTACCTTACGCGATCGCGATACCAGGGTTGCGATCGCGAAGGGTAAACTGGGTAGAGTATCGTGTTCGCGATGGAGAAGCTACGAACGCGAAGAGGAAGAGGCGGGGTCTAGGTATTGCACTATGCGAACGCGGGGACAGGATCGCGAACGCGTAGGGGAAATGGCCATAACTACGCGATCGTGGGTTAATGAATGCGAGCGCGATGAAGGGGGAACCCACAGCTACGTGAACGCGTAGGAAGCATCGCGATCGCGATGAGTAAAAGGGGCCTGCACAGCTGAAGCAAAAATTGCAATATTTATAAGGGAAAAATCACCCCGACACACCTCCAAAACACTCCCGAGCCCTCAGGACTTCTAACCAAACACACACGCTAACTCAAATACATCATACGAACTTGCTCAAGTGATCAAATCGCTAAAATAACATCAAATTCAAAGAATCACCCCTCAAAACTCATAATTTCATTTCAAAATTCATCAACCTCTAATATTTGATATTTAGGTCCGAAACGCATCAAACGATGTCCGATTTTGACCAAACTTTACAGATAGCTCTTAACGCATATTTAAGACTTGTGCCGGGTATCGGAACCAAAATACGAGCCCGATACCTGTATTTTCTAACTCATTTTCATTTTCATTTTTCCTTAATAATTTTAGAAAAATAATTTAATAGAAAATTTCATATCTCAGGCTCTAGGCCTCAGAATTCGACTCCGGGCGCATGCCCGAGTCCTATATTTTTCTAGGAACCTTCTGGGATTGTCCAAACTCAGGTCCGGGTCCGTCTACCAATAATATTGATCAAAGTCAACTATATCAATATTAATATCAAAATTCTTCAAATTTTTCATAGAATTCACATATTTCAACATAAAAAAATTTGGCTACGCGCCTAGACTGCACACTCAAATCGAGAAAATATAAAATAAGGTTTTCAAAGCCATGAATGCACAGAACAAATGAGAAAAACAGGTGATGACCCTTTGGGTCGTCACATCCTCCACCTCTAAAATAATTGTTCGTCCTCGAACGGACAAGAGAAGGAAGTAACTGAGTCGGGGAACAAATGTGGATAACGACTCTGCATATCAGACTCGGACTCCCAGGTCGATGCCTCAGGAGGCTGACCTCTCCACTGAACACGTACGGAAGGAAAGCTCTTTGACCTCATCTGTCGAACCTGTCGGTCTAGAATAGCTACCGGCTCCTCCTTGTAAGATAGATCCTTGTCAAACTGGATAGTACTGAAGTCCAACACATGCGTATGATCGTCGTGATACCTCCAAATCATGGATACATGAAAAACTAGATGCACAGCTGATAAGCTACTTGGCAATGCAAGTCTATACGCCACCTCTCCCACTCGATCCAGAATCTCAAATGGACCAATGTACCTAGGACTAATCTTTCCCTTCTTTCCGAACCTCATCACGCCCTTCATAGGCGACACACGGAGCAATACCTGCTCGCCAACTATAAAATCTACATCTCAAACCTTACGGTCTGCATAACTCTACTGTCTAGACTGAGCTGAACATAATCTCTCCTGAATAATCTTGACCTTGTCTAAGGTCTCCATAACTAAGTCAGTACCCAATAACCGAGCTTCTCCCAGCTCAAACCATCTGACTGGAGACCGACATCGCCTGCCATACAACGCCTCATATGGAGCAATTAGCCTCATATGAAGCCATCTAATTGCTAGATTGGTAGCTGTTGTTGTAGGCGAACTCTGCTAAGGGCAAAAACTGGTCCCACGAGCCTCCAAAGTCAATGATGCAAGATCGAAGCATATCCTTTAAAATTTGAATTGTTCTCTCGAACTGACCGTCCGTCTGAGGATGGAACGATGTGCTCAATTGAACCTGGGCATCTAACTCCTGCTGGACCGCTCTCCTAAAGCGTAAGGTAAACTGTGTACGCCGATCTGAGATAATAGATACTGGCATCCCATGAAGGCGAACAATCTCCCGAATATAAATCTCCGCTAACCTCTCAGATGAATATGAGACTGCTACTGGAATGAAATGAGCTGACTTGGCCAGTCAATCAACAATAATCCAAATAGCATTAAATTTCTTCCGAGTCAACGGAAGTCCGATAATAAAGTCCACTGTAATTCGCTCCCACTTCCACTTAGGAATCTCAATTCTCTGGAACACACCACCAGGCCTCTGGTGCTCATATTTAGCCTACTGACAATTTAAACACCGAGAGATATACGCAATAATATCCTTTTTCATCCTATGCCACCAATAATGTTTTCGCAAATCCTAATACGTCTTCACGGTGCCCCGGTGAATAGAACACCGAGAACTATAGGCCTCCGCTAAGATCAACTCTCAAATCCCATCAACATTAGGCACGCAAACTCCCCCCTACAATCTCAACACTCCGTCATTATCTAATGTTACCTTTGTATCGACTCCTCGCTGCACAGTGTCTCTCAGAACACACAAATGGGGATCATCGAACTGTCTCTCACAGATACACTCCAATAGAGAAGAACGAGCAATCGTGCAAGCCAATACCCTGCTAGGCTCAGAAATATCTAATCTCACGAATCGATTGGCTAAGGCCTGAAAATCTAGAGCAAACAGTCTCTGGCTGACTGGAATATAAGCAAGACTACCCATGCTGGCAGACTTTCTACTCAATGCATCAGCCACCATATTAGCATTACCTGGGTGATATAAGTGTAACAACCCGGCCCGTCGTTACGGGAGTTATCGCCCGTTTTTTTCATTTAACACTTCAATATGCTTACTTATATGTGTTCGGAAAGTTAGAAGCAAATTGGAAGGAGTTTAGATATAAATGAGGTCATATACCTCTTTATGAAAATGATAGTTTGGAAAAGTGAACAGAATATTGACCAATGAGTTAGATAGCTCAGAATCGAATTCTGATGATTCGACTAGTTTCGGGGGATCATTTATGACATAGGAGAGCAATCGGAATCGAATTCGGAGGTTCGGTGTAGAATTAGGCTTGAATTGGCTAAGGTTGGATTTTGGAATTTCGGTTGATAAATGAGATTTTGATCTGAGGATCGGAATGTAATTCCGAGAGTTTCTGTAACTTCGATATGTGATTTGTGATGTGTGTGCAAAATTTCAGGTCATTTGGACGTCGTTTGGTCGGGTTTTGGACTGAATGTTAGTTCCGAAAGTTTTGAAGAAACTTGGGCTTGAATCCGATGTAAATTTGGTGTTTTGATGTTAGTTTTTGTGATTTTAGAGTGAAACTAAGTTTTCATAATCATATATGACATGTTAATATGTTCGTATGCGACCCGAGGAGCTCGGGTGAGTTTCGGATAGGTTTGGGTTGCGTTGTGCTTGTTTTTCTTATGCTTCGATATCGTTTTTTCAAGCATAAATGATATCATATTGAACTAATGAGTCTGTTTTGAATGCATAACTAGATCCGTATCGTAATTGTGGACCCGTAGCAAAAATAATCATCGAATTTGGACATCGTATGAGGATTTTATGGCAATTTTACTAAGGTTGCCCAGATTTTCAGGTTAATAACGAAACTGCCCTTGACGGCGTAGTAAAAACCTGCACTATTTGCAAATCTTAAAACCTACATATGTACTTCATTATAAGGTCAAATTGAGTGATTCAATAGCCTAAATTTATTATAATTTCACAAGGAAGCCATTGGGAGCAGTAAAACGCGTGAACAGTATACCTATAATGAGCAGTTCGTGTTTTCTTCCAATTTTGAAAGGGAAGAAGCTTCTGAGGCGATTTTTAAGAGAGAAATCAATGGGTAATCCATGGAGGTAAGTTTCTTGACACAAAAACATGATTTTATGCTAGAATAAACAACAAAATTCCTGAAATTGGGTAGAATTTGTGAAGAATTAGGGCATAAATCATGAAAACGAATTTTTGGGTTTTGAAAGGCCATTCAAACTCTGATTTCGATAAATTTTATATGCACGGACTCGTGGTGAGACGAGGAATCCGTTGGTATGATTTTCAGAATTTTTTGAGAAGCGGGCCCGGGGTCCGGGTTTTACCAACTTGGTGTACTATCGCGTATTTCATATAAATTGTATTGAGTTATGTTTATTTGACCCGTATTTGATATAATTGTTGTGGTTTGACTAGATTCTACGCACGAGGTGGCAAATTCAAAATGAAAAGGCATCGTACATTGTGACGCTAGTAGGGCGTGGCTCGCACCCCGTGGCAGGTGCGAGATTGATTATGACTGGGAATTGAGACTTGGTGCATCCCGGATATGGATAATATGATATTAGTGATGGAAATACACTGTGTTTGACATATTTGTGGGTTGTAAGCCTTGTTTTGGGGCCTTATGTAGACCTGTAGTATCCCTAGGGGATAGTATATATGTGATAGCTATACTTGCTTAATCACTGATCTCAGTCATGGAATTTGAAATCACAGTATTGGAATCCTAAGTCACCGGTTTTGCAAAATAAAATAAATGATAAAGTATTTTCATAAATTATGAACTGGAATCTGAAAATAAGTAATTTGAGCTGTTTGTGACTTATCTGATTATTATGGACTGAGGATGGATCGGGCTGCATGCCGCAGCGGTTATTATAATATGAGGATCGGGTTGCACGCCGCAGCGGTATTTGCGCTTGGGCTGTAGGAGCCCCTCCGGAGTCTGTACACACCCCCAGTGAGCGCCGTCGACGTTAAATGGATCGGGCTACACGCCGTAGCGTTTATGTGTTTTTGCATTGAATCTTTGTCTGTGAATTATCTGTGATAGCGGTAATGTACTGTTGTTGTTGCTAGATCGTAGGAGGAATCGGATTGTAGTTTAGCTTTATTATGTGGTATTCTGTGGATTTATTACTTTCAGCTGTCGGCATATATTTATTACTCACTGAGTACTTAGTACTCACCCCTACTCCCTGCACCTTTGTGTGCAGATACAGGTACACAAGAGGGATAGACGAGCACTCTAGCTTTTATCAGTATTATCCGAAAAGCTGAGGTAGTTGCTGGCGTTCGTAGGACCCGACTTCTCTTCTTATTCCAGTTTTCCTTTGTATATACATTATTCATACTTGAGTATATGGTTTAGATATTGTTATCCGATCATGTTTAGAGGCTCTAGACTCGTGACCCTAGATCTTTGGGTGGTTGTTCAGTTTAGCTTTATTGTTGATAATAATATCCAGGTAATTGATTTGAGCTTCATGCTCGGGATGAGAGGGTAAATGGTCGGGCTTGCCTAGCAGTTGTGTTGGGGCCATCATGATCGGGATTGGGGTCGTAACAAGTTGGTATCAGAGCCTATGTTACTAGGCCTTATGAGTCTTGAGCCGGTTGGTAGAGTCTCGTGGATTGGTACGGGGATGCTTGTATTTATCCTTGGGAGGCTGCAAACCTTTAGGAAACACTTCACATTTCTTGGAATTCTTATCGTGCATACTTGATTCGGCTTGAGATATAATCTTTGAAATTCCTTCCACACGCCCGTGTACGCATCGAGCGCTCAGTAATATGATTGCCTTGATGGCTTGTGATTTCCTGATCGAGGACAAGATATAATCTTCGTGAGTTCATGTTGGGCCAGTCGGGAGGACTTGAGGCCAGATCTTTATCTATGACATGAGCACCAAGGTGCGGATTTTGTGAGCTAGTATTATGAAACTTATATGATCGGTATTGTTCCTAACTGTGGAAATGGCAGCTTAATAATGTACGAGCTGTCAGGTGTTAGATTTTTATTGTAATCTGTTGAGTAGCCTTGAGCTATGGGCGTGGTGAATATTTATCAAATCACTTAGTTGGAAGGTAAAGTGCCTTACGTGTAGTAAAATGAGTTTAGAATCAGGAAGACTAAAGTGATTATGATATGTATATCCTGGTGGAAGGTGTTGTACTGAAATATAGATTGAGGCAAAATAGGTGGGTTGATTCTGATGTGTAATTGAAGTGTATTTGATATATGTTATGATTCGAGCAGGTGCAGCGCATGTTCATGTATCAATTTTGATAATATAACCCGTGTAGTATTGAGATTAATGTTGTTGATATACATTGTGATGTCTTATTGAGTTATGGATGTATTGTTAGGATGGTTTTGGTGATTCTCTGGCAAGTGAATAGGCCAAATTACAAAGGAAACTCTGCCGAAATTTTTGAAAAATTTGGGACTTAGAAAAGATTTATGTCACCTAAAGACAGTAGGCTTAACTGTGGTGTGTGTATAAATGTAAAAATTGCAGAAGGGTTAAGGTCTCTGATGTTTCGAGTCTTTGTCAAGCTTGTAAATGACTTGAGTTTAATCTCACCATAACATTATGGCATCATTTGAGTGAAGAATGCTATGAGCGGCTAAAAGTGCTTTGATGTATGGCTCCGAGCCAAGGTGGGGAGGTTGTTATTGATTAACTGATTGCACTGTTGTATGCTATGTTGATTCTATCTCTAAGTATGTTGGGAAAATTCTGATAAAGGTTATGGTGCTTGGCAGATGTAAAAAAAATCCTAGGATGATTTGAACTGTTGTTGGTAAAGAATGTTCGATGTATAGAAAATAAAGATAGCTAAGTGCATCTGTATGTAATCATGTTCTGCTGGTGTCAGAGTTATAACAAGGCACGAGTGGTGCTGTCCAATAAGACAGTTGAATGATAATTGAATAAGGGTGAATGACGCCCGAGAATAGGCCTGTGGTGTTCAAGATTTTGCTTGTAACGGTGAGGTGTATTAAGATTGTGTATGTAGCTAAAAATGGTGGTTTCGTTAGAAGGGATCAAGACTTGTGTAATGTTATGTGAATGATGGGATTCTATGTATCTATATTGGAGAGTAATGATAACGAATTCAAAAATCGCAAGAAGTTCTTCAAAATAAAGTATTGTAGAATGTGGTACTTCTGGGAAACATTGAGAGATTATTCAGTGGCCTGTGAGCCTTAGACCGTATAGTCTTGTGTATGAGTCTCGTGTGGTAACATGAGTTGAGATAATGTAGTGCAACAGTAAAGGCTAGTACTAAGTTAAAGATGATTCAGAAAGGCAATTGAGTAAATGGAACAACTTGTTAATAATTGAAACGGTATGATAAGGGTACGATTAATTCCTGGTATGTGTTCGAAGTAATGAGACTCGCAGATATTGTGCAACAAAGCTCTTGAGTGCTGGTAGTTGCGTAGCTCGATGTGGGTAAAAGGACTCAGTCCTGGCAGTTAAACTTATGCAATGAATTGGGAGAAAGAGTTTGTGATGTGTTCTATTGTGGTTTGAAAGTGAGTATATTCCTGTTGGTATGCGAAGCTGGGAATGTGTAATGAGTTTTCTTTTATGTAGAATCATGAAAGTCCTTGACTAGTTGAGTGCGTCGATGTTTGCGGCGCAGAAAATGGATAGAAGTTTCCATGTTATCTTAGTGTGGTATGGTCTATGCAATGTGTTATGGAAAGTTGATAATGGCATGTTCAAGGTTTTGAGATCAGTGCATAATATATGGGAAGTCATTAAAAAAATTAATGAGCAGCGCGGGCAGCTGCAGGTAATTTAAGAATCGATCTTTCTGATGATTAAGGAAAAAAATGAAACTGCTATCCTAGTGATATGGCAGGGTATATGGTCAAAAAGGACAAGGTAATGTAAATTGATAATATCTAGTGGTATGGGGGTATTCTCTTGTTGGATCGACTGTGGTGGTTGAGTTGTTGATGGCATAGGGAAATTTCTGAATGACTTGCGTGGTATGATTGGATGCTTGATGTGTGTTATGTATTCGTACAGTGTGGAGTGTGGAATCAGGCATAAGGATTCATGTGTTATATAGGTGATGGAGATTAGAAGTTCTCGTAATCCGCCTATGCAGCGGTTGTATATCGTGTGTATCGGCACCGTTTAGCGGTTATTGGAAATTGGAAGCCCTAATGGCTCTCTCTCTTAACTCTATATGATGAATTTGAGTTACGATACTTGATTTCAGACTGGTTGTCATAAGTTAGGTCGTCTAGACTAATGTGATGTGGACTATGTCGGAAATGGCACAAATTTCTTAGCAGAGTGCATCAGAGTATGCTCCAGCAGGGTAGTTGTACCCAGGACCAGCGGACGGCTGGTAGGTATTGCTTTGTCAGTTGGGCCTTTGTGGCGGATGTCAGTGTAGAGGTATCTACCATTGATTCAGTTCCGGTATTGAGGAACGTTGTCGGATGCATTTCATGTGGCCGAGCTTGAGGCTATATATATGTTTGTTGTAATGAGCAACTTGACACGATGTGCATTTCCTCTTGCGAGATTTATGCGTGGATCGGGTGGCACGCCGCCACAGGTATGGTATCTGGATCGGGTGGCACGCCGCCACGGGTATGTTATTGGAACGGGTTGCGCGCCGCAACAGTGTGATGTGAAAAATATAGTTTCCTATAAGTTACTTTGTATACAATACTTCCTAGCTTCTAAGGAATAGTCCGTATTGGGTACCGCTCGGGGAATAGCACATCGGTTGTATCCATTCATGATTTGATAGCATATATTAAATGTATCACCGTGTGTGTGATTGATTGCTTTAGTTCAGACTTAAATATGTGCGTGGATGACTGTTTTGAGCATGATGACCTGAGGTGCTTCATGGGTAATGGTGTCTGGATGGAATCATAAGTTGTGGCAAGGCCATATGATGTTACGACATTTTGAGATGAATTCAGGTACTCTATTTCTATAATGCGAGACTGGATCTCAGTCTTATGTTACGATGGTACGGAGGAATTGAGTTATAGCTTTTGTGTTTGAGTTAGTTTTCATGATTTGAGTATGTTCAGACGTTTCTTATTGGAGCCTGTGTTGTGCTCATCGTGGCTTAGGATAGTGTTGAGGTGTCATATAACCAGTGCGGTGTGTTATAATCGAAATGATCGTTGGAGCCAATAAGTGCGGGCATATGTGATTTCAGCTGGTTAGAAAGGTAACATCGAGGCTTGGCTCTGTAATCTAATGCAGTATCAGTTAAAAGGGAAATGGATCCATGAATGGATGACCTAAGAGATGGATTCGATATATCGCGTGTTCGGTGCCGTGGGCAATATATGAAGGTGTTGGAATAAGATTTTAGCTAATGGAAAAGGGGATTTTGTTAGTATTTGGTTATCGCGGGAAATTGTTGTGGTTAGAGGACATCGTCTCGAATGATTGGGTTGTTTGGTACACCATAAGATCTCACCCGGAGTGGCGAGAATGGACTATTACAGTTGGTTCGGGTGTATTCCGAGTATAGACATGGGATCCAGATGTGGTATATGATTTCGGAAAGTGCAATGTGGTCTATGTTCCAGATGGACTATGGAAGTTCAACTATATTGTGTTATCGAACTTATGACAGATATGGTGACGTGGTATTCACCCCGCATGTACGCTTGGTAAGGTCATTCAGCTATTGGGTTGCTTCTAGCACAACTCTGGGTACACTCGAGGATGAGCGTTTGTTTAAGTTGGAGAGAATGTAACTACCCGGCCCGTCGTTACGGGAGTTATCGCCCATTTTCTTCATTTAACACTTCAATATGCTTATTTATATGTGTTTAGAAAGTTAGAAGAAAATTGGAAGGAGTTTAGATAGAAATGAGGTCATATACCTCTTTATGAAAATGATAGTTAGGAAAAGTCAACTGAATGTTGACCGATGAGTTAGACAGCTTGGAATCGAATTCTGATGATTCGACTAGTTTTGGGGGATCATTTATGACATAGGAGAGAAATCGGAATCGAATTCGGAGGTCCGGTGTAGAATTAGGCTTGAATTGGCTAAGGTTGGATTTTGGAATTTCGGTTGATAGATGAGATTTTGATCTGAGGATCGGAATGGAATTTCGACAGTTTCTGTAGCTTCGTTATGTGATTTTGTGATGTGTGTGCAAAATTTCAGGTCATTCAGACGTCGTTTGGTCGGGTTTTGGATTGAATGTTAGTTTCGGAAGTTTTGAAGAAACTTAGGCTTGAATCCGATGTAAATTTGGTGTTTTGATGTTAGTTTTGGTGATTTGAGAATGAAACTAAGTTTGCATGATCATATATGACATGTTAATATGTTCATATGCAGCCCCGAGGAGCTCGGCTGAGATTCGGATAAGTGTGGGTTGCGTTGTGCTCGTTTTTCTTATGCTTCGACATCGTTTCTTCAAGCATAAATGATATCATATTGAACAAATGGGCTCCGATTACTGTTTTTAATGAAGCATTAGATCTGTATCGTAATTACGGACACGTACCAAAAAGAATCATCGAATTTGGATATCGTATGAGGATTTGATGGCCATTTTACTAAGGTTGTCCAGATTTTCAGGTTAATGATGAAACTGCCCTTGACGGCGTAGTAAAAACTTGCACTATTTGCAAATCTTAAAACCTACATATTTCCTTCATTATAAGGTCAAATTGAGTGATTCAAAAGCCTAAATTCATTATAATTTCACAAGGAATCCATTGGGAGCAGTAAATCGCGCGAACAGTATACTTATATTGAGCAGATCGTGTTTTCTTCCAGTTTTGGAACGGGAAGAAGCTTCTGAGGCGATTTTTAAGAGAGAAATCAATGGCTAATCGTTGGAGGTAAGTTTCTTGACTCAAAAACATGATTTTATGCTAGAATCAACAACAAAATTCCTAAATTTGGGTTGAATTTGTGAAGAATTAGGGCCTAAATCATGAAAACGAATTTTTGGGTTTTGAAAGGCCAATCAAACTCCGATTTCGATAAATTTTATATGCACGGACTCGTGGCGAGATGAGAAATCCGTTGGTATAATTTTTGGAATTTTTTGAGAAGCGGGCCCAGGGTCCGGGTTTTACCAACTTGGTGTATTATCGCGTATTTCGTATAAATTGAATTGAGTTATGTTTCTTTGACCCGTATTTGATATAATTGTTGTGGTTTGACTAGGTTCTATGCACGAGGTGGCAAATTCAAAAGGAAAAGGCATCGCGGACGAGTCTTCGACCAGCTAGAGGTGAGTAGTTTATGTATATGGTAGCCTGAGAGTTCGAAACCCCGGCTTAGCACATTGTGACGCTAGTAGGGCGTGGCTCGCACCCCGTGGCAGGTGTGGGATTGATTGTGACTGGGGATTGAGACTTGGTCCATCCCGGATATGGATAATATGATATTAGTGATGGAAATACACTGTGTTTGACATATTTGTGGGCTGTAAGCCTTGTTTGGGGCCTTGTGCCGAATCTGTAGTATCCCTAGGGGATAGTATATATGTGATAGCTATACTTGCTTAATCACTGATCTCAGTCCTGGAATTTGAAATCACAGTATTGGAATGCAAAGTCACCGATTTTGCAAAATAAAATAAAAGATAAAGTATTTTCATAAATTATGAACTGGAATCTGAAAATAAGTAATTTGAGCTGTTTGTGACTTATCTGATTATTTTGGACTGAGGATGGATCGGGTTGCACGCCGCAGCGGTTATTATGATATGTGGATCGGGTTGCACGCCGCAGCGGTATTTGCGCTTGGGATGTAGGAGCCCCTCCGGAGTCTGTACACACCCCAGTGACCGCCGTCGACATTAAATGGATCGGGCTACACGCCGTAGCGGTTATGTATTTTTGCATTGCATCTTTGTTTGTGAATTATCTGTGATAGCGGTAATGTACTGTTGTTGTTGCCAGTTCATAGGAGGAATCAGACTTTAGTTTGGCTTTATTATGTGGTATTATGTGGATTTCTTACTTTCAGCTGCTGGTATATATTTATTACTCACTGAGTACTTAGTACTCACCCCTACTCCCTGCACCTTTGTGTGCAGATTCAGGTACACATGAGGGATAAATGAGCACTCCAGCTTTTATCGATATTTATCCGAGTTGCTGAGGTAGCCGCTGGCGTTCGCAGGACCTGGCTTCTCTTCTTATTTCCAGTTTTTCTTTGTATATACATTATTCATACTTGAGTATATGGTTTAGATATTGTTATCCGATCATGTTTAGAGGCTCTAGACTCGTGACCCTAGATCTTTTGGTGGTTGTTCAGTTTAGCTTTATTGTTGATAATAATATCCAGGTAATTGATTTGAGCTTCATGCTCGGGATGAGAGGGTAAATGATCGGGCTTGCCTAGCAGTTGTGTTGGGCGCCATCACGATCGGGATTCGGGTCGTGACAATAAGATAGTAACGTCATAATCGTTTAGCAACTCCAGCCATCTCCTATGCCGCACATTCAACTCCTTCTACTTGAAAAAGTACTAAAGACTCTTGTGATCCATGTATACCTCACACGCCACACCATATAGATAATGCCTCCAAATTATCAAGGCATGAACAACCGCTGCCAACTCTAGGTCATGAACCGGATAATTATTCTCATGAATTTTCAACTGTCTCAAAGCATATGTAATAACCTTGCCATCCTACATTAGTACCGCTCCGAGCCCAATACGGAAAGCATCACAATAGACTGTACATGGTCCCGAACCTGTGGGCAAAACCAATATCGATGCTGTGGTCAAAGCTGTCTTGAG